>PVKN010008763.1:0-24662 GCA_004027915.1 Capromys pilorides | reverse complement strand
CCCCCTCCCCCTCCTCTTCCCTTCTCTCCCTTCCCCTCTCTCCCTTCCTCTTCCCTCCTGTCCCCTCCATCTTCTCTTCTTTATTGGCTTTTTGAGACAGGGTCACTATGTAGCCCAGGCTGACTTGAACTCATGTAGTCCTCTCAGTCTCTGGAATGCTGTAATTACAGGCATGCCTGGTTCTATTTTCATTCATAATTCTTTTGTTTCCTTTAAATTGTAGATTAAGACAAAGCCTCAAACATAATACACAGTTTACCATTTTTTCTTTTCTTTTTCTCCTCAGTGCTGGAGATGAGCCCAGGATTTTACCCATACTAGTCATGCAGTATAACACAAAGCTACACCTTGGGCCCCTGCAGCTCACCATGCTCACTGTTTTTCAGTGTGTGGTTTCAGAATGTGAAGTATATTTACATTGCTATGAAACAGACCTCCAGAATCTTTTCATGTTGCAGATCTAAAACTATACTAGTGATGGTGAACCTTTTAGACTGAGTACCCCAGCTGTAACCCAAAACATACTTATTGCAAAGTGCCAGCACTACAACTAAACCTGAATGCTGTGACGCTGGGGCAACTTGGCTTGCGTGCTGACAGCAGGCTGTGTGTGCCTGCTGCTGTATGCATACCATAGGTTTGCCTCCACTGCTCTATATGTGTTAAACAACAAATCATCTTTCCTTCTTCACCATCTGCCTCTGTTGACCATTATTCCACTTTTTATGAATTTATTTCAGATAGCACATAGAAATGGAATCACTTAGGAGTTGGCTTCCTGTGACATGTTATTTCACTGAGCAAAGTGTCCTCGGGGCTCATCCTTGCTGCAGTGCAGGACTCTAGTGCATGGTGTTCACGGTGCTCCTGTCTCAGCATCACTGCCAGGAGCTGGTTGTGTCTGCACACAAAGGTGCTCCCATGTTGTCTCACATTACCAACTCCAGGTCACCTCAGCCACTGCTAGGTGACTGGCGACACATCTCTAAGCTGCCATGACAACACCAAGATCTCCATGTACCCATCTGGGCAGTCACTTTGTAATACTGGCTGCTTAATGCATGGGGCTTAAATTATTGTTTGCATATTTCAGGATAGACATGTCAGGAAACAATAAATTGTTAATTTATTATTTGGAACCAGTAGGCAATGGACTAAATCCTACACAAAAGGAAAACATGAGGTTCCCTGTTCCAAATGCAAGGGTTTTCAGCTAGCACTAGCAGGGCCTCTAGGCAACCCTATGCCCAGTTTTGTTAATGTAACAGACTTGGAAGCAAAGTAAGACCCAGAGCTCTGAGTGCACAGAGTCCTCTTGAGAAGCGTACAACCAAAACATGGACAGCCACTGACTTGGGGGCCAGGGAGGAAGGAGGACTTCGGACTGGTATCCCAGAGGCTTTCTGCTTGACCCACTGGATCTGAGTTCTTTGCAAGAGATATATTCATCTTATGTGTAACTAGAAGTCACTACCAGACACACCACTTCCATTAGGGTGACCCTAATTAAAAAGAAAACCAGGAAATTGCAAGTTGCTGAGAATGTAGGAAAGTTGGAACCCTGATATGCAGCTGATGAGGAGAAAGGGTCTGCAGCCACTTTGTAAAACTGTCTGGCAGCTTCTCCAAAAATTAGAAGTGAGTTACATCTGACCCAGCATCTCTCTAGTCCTGTACATGTTCCTAAGAGAAATGACACCAACATGTTCCCATGAACACTTGCAGAATGAATGGTTCAGGACAGCAGCATCCATAATAGCTGAAAGGTAGATGCCATCCAGATGTCCACCAGTGGATGAGTGGAGAAACTAAGTGGCTTATCCTCACCTGGATCTTAAGGCCCCCATAAAGGAATAAAGGACTAGCATAGGATATAGCACTGTTGAGTCTTGGAAACTCACTGACAGGAACCAAGCACAAGAGCTACACATCATTCCTTTTATACAAAATGTGTAGAACAGATATAGAGAGTGAAAGTGGCTTCATGTTAGCTGGGGGCCAGGAAGAGTGGAAAGTCACTGTTAATGAGTACAGCACTGCTTTTGTAAATGATGACAGTATTCTCAAGTTGAAACAAGTCTAGAATATGCTTTTTCTCTTTTTTAAAAAAATGCTTATTGCTGCTAGAATATTTTTTTTTCACTTTTTATTTTTTATTTTATTTTTTTGTCTTTTTGAGACAGGGTCTCAGTTCAGGCTGGCCTTGAGCTCACTTTTTTCTATCCCAGGTTGGTCTCAAACTCGCACTGATTCTCCTGCCTCAGCCTCCCAAGTGCTGGGATTACAGGCATGCGCCACCACGCCCAGCTCTAGAATATGCTTTAAACTATTGAATTCACTGGAAAGAAAGGGTTGTGCTTAAATTGATCAATTTTTCATGTCTGTATCTTATCTGTACTTGAAGATACACTATGCAATATATTAATCATTGTTAATTTATTTTGAAATTTATATCCTTTTATTGTTTTTTCACTTTAAAAAAATTGGAATTTTACACTTAAACGGTGAATTGTGTGGCATATGAATTAGCTCAACCAAGGTGCTCTGAAATCATGCACGCATATGTGCAAAGCACACACCTGAATGTGGAAGATACACCTTTGTTCTTTTTTTCTCCCCAGGCACCCCCTGTTTCCATTATTGGCCTTGCTGTTTGAAAAATGTGAGCAGTCTACACAGGGCTCTGAAGGCACCACTTCTGCCAGTTTTGATGTGGACATTGAGAACTTTGTCAGGAAGCAGGAGAAGGAAGGGAAGCCCTTCTTTTGTGAGGATCCAGAAACGGATAACTTAGTAAGTAAAGTCAATGTTTCACTTTTATGTTTTATTTTCATAATTTAAAGTTTTCTCATGAAATTTTAAACATATTTAAAACTTCAGACTGTTTATAGTTCCACTAACAGGGTATGACTGCTGATCCATCAGCTTCCCTGATTAGGAACACTTGGAAAACTAGCAGGGGGTTCCTGGCTTCTGATCAGGGTCGCCAGGAGGTGTGGCTGTGGGTGTCCTTGGTTCCTGACCCTTCCCTCTCAGGTTGTTCCCCTTCTCTGCCTCCTGGCCACTGGAGACTCAACAGCTTCTATCCTGACATTTCTGCCTTGGAGCCAGCAGGCAGTGGACTGAATCCCCTTAAGATGTGAGCCAAATTAAACTTCTTTAAGTTGCAAGGATGGAGTATTGTATCCCAGCAACAGAAAAGCTGATTAATTCAAGGGGAGAATTGTATAATTATAAAATAACTTACTTTATAAACCAGGTGGGGTGGTATATATCTATAATCCCAGTAGTCTAAGAAGCAGAGGCAGGAGCATCACAAATTTGAGCCTAGCCTGGCAACTTAGCAACTTAATAAATCCTAAAAAAAAAAGAGTTGAAGACAGCTCTGTATCAAGGCTCTGTATTGAATCCCCAGTACTAGAGGGGGAAAAATCAAAGCAACCTATGACCAACTTTACCGTGTATTTTAATGTGATAGTCCCTGAGCTTTCCAGTTTCTAGTTATTTTCTTCTTTAACAAGCAATTTGGGCTCCATCCTAAATTCCTGGGGGTTCGGGTCCCTCTCAAGTCTTAGAGGCTCTCTGGGGCTGTGCTCAGGTAGTGTCAGTGCTCAGTTTTTTGTTTTGTTTTTCTTATCAGATCCCTACTCTTGGACACAGGACTTGAATCATATCTTTTCAAGACAGCTGTCTCAAGGCTGACCCTCCCTGGGGGTGGGGCACTCTACTTCTGCATCCAGTGCACTCTGCAAAGAAAACAGTTGCTTGCGGTTCATTGATAGGTCCCCTAATGTGGGCCCTCCCATCTGGAAGGCTTGCAGCACCAGCATCCTTTGCCAGGCAGCCGCATCCTGTGCCTCCTCCAAAGGGTGCCAGGTGTCTGCACCCTTGTAGGTTTGGCTGATGCAGACCTGGCCTGGGCACCACCACTGGATGTCCTAGGGTCCATGTGAAAACTGCATCTAAACAGCAGAAAATCTTTACAGACTTCTTTCTTTGTAATCACCTGAATTTTTTAAAAAAGTATCTTGTATATTATATACAAGACAAGTCTTGTTTTGTACAGACAAGTCTTTTCCATGTAAGAGATAGACTTTGAGTCTCTCCTGTCTCTGGAGTATCTTTGAGTGTGAGTCAGAAGCCCTCTTTCTGGAGACTGTCTTGCATCTACCCCTCTCGTGCTGTGTCCATTCTCACTCAGTGAGGGGGACTTGTGTTATTCACATCCTGGAAGGCTGTGGGGACCAATGTTCTGCCTGGCTCAGGGCCTGGCAGAGCTCAGTGCTCCACAGTTCCTGCTGCCAACTGATGGGTTCTCCCATTCCCTGAACGTATATGAATCGCCTCACTTGGTAGCTCACAGGAGGGCTGAGCTTTGGAGTTGGTAGTTCGCAGGCAGGCAATATGCTAATGGTAATGGCATTGACTGGAATCAGTGATGTGCTGTTGTACAAGTTATCTCAAAATTTAGTGACTTAATAGGAATACAATGTTTAGAAAATAGTAAGAGAAAATCTTTGGGATCTAGGGCTATCCAGGGGGTTCTTAGACTTGACGTGATCTGAAAAACGTAGTTGATAATTGAATTCCAACAAAAACCATAGCCACTTTAAGGATAGATGTGAATTTGTGCCTGTTTAGGGACCTAGAGATGGATAGAGTGGAGCAAGGGTAAGAGGCTTGTTGTGCCAGAGCAAGCTGGTGGTAGTTCAGCTGAGGGCCTGGCTGTGGCTTGGTTGTGTCTGAGCTGGGCGCAGAGATACACTGCTTACATGATGGCACCAGGCTCCTGAGTTGTCTGCACACTGGTGCTGCTCTAAGCCCATGACACTGGTCCCAGAATAGACACCTGTAATTTCTGATGTGCCTTCCTGTCTGTTGCAAGCACTGGAGATGTGTCCATGTAATAACTAGGCTAGCATGTGTGAAAATAACTTAGACCTTCTTCTTCCTAAAAGTCTTCATTTTCTGTGCTTCTAGATGGTAAAAGCAATCCAGGTGTTACGCATTCATCTTCTTGAGCTGGAGAAAGTGAATGAGCTCTGCAAAGATTTCTGCAGTCGGTACATTGCTTGTCTGAAGACAAAAATGAACAGTGAGACCCTGCTGAGCGGGGAACCTGGAAGCCCCTACTCCCCTGTGCAGTCCCAGGTACTTGCCTTGGGCCATCCTGCATGATAGTTGTGACATTACCCGCCAGCACCTTGGAAATTGCAGGACTGTCACTATGGCTCTCCTGCCTGAAGGACCTTCCAGGTCTCTGCCCCAGCCTGGCATGGGAATGGCTCAGGCCAGAGACAGTTGTGTGGGCCTTATGCATGATATGGGTGAGTCCTCCATCTATGTGGGCCTGTGACCCCATCCCATGTCGCCAGACGTTCAGATGTCATTCATCTTTTCTTCTGGAAAGAACAGTGTAGGTACACTTATAACAGATATAGTTTTCAAAAGTTGTATAAAATACACATGAAGTTTACTATCTTAGCTATGTTTTTGGTAACCATTTTTATTTATTTATTTATTTATATTTTTTTTAATTTTATTTTTTTTATTTCTTATATACATATTTTATATACACATGCATAGAACTTATAGTACATTTGCAGTTAATAATGATTATGGTAACCATTTTTAAAGAGATAATTAAATAGTAGTAAGTTCATTCACATTGCTGTGCAGCTGTCATACCATCTGTCCCCACAGCAGTTTCATCTGTCCAAACCAAAGCTTTGCCTCTGTTAAACTAATTTCTCAGCCTCACCTTCTCCAACTCCAGCATGCACCATTCTACTCTCTGTCCTTCTGGGAGACAATAATGCAGCATTCGCCTTCTGTGCCTGGCTTATTTCCCTTAGTGTAAGGTCCCTACACCTCACCCATGGTGAAGGAATAAGGGTTAGAGTGTAAAGAATAGATTTGTCACCTTGTTCTAGGTCCTAGGGAACTTTTCTGGCTCTTAAAGTCCTGGTAGTTGAGGTTTTTCCTCGATGCTTGTGTCTGATTGAGGATATTCTCTTCTATTGTTATTTTTCTGAAAGTTTTTATTATGTTGAATGGGATGATGGGATTATCCTTCTTTCATGGATTGACTTGAAAAATCAAATATTGAACAAGCCTTGTACTCCTGGGTTAAATCCACTTAATCATGGCACATAACTGTAAAGTGTATTTGCTGATATTTTATCAAGTGCTTTGTGTCTGCATCCATGAGGGATATTGGTGTGTAGTGGGGTATGTGTAGTACTGGGGATTGAACTACAACAAGGCCTTTGTACTGAGCCATATTCTTGGTCCTTATTTTGAGATCTGGTCTCGTTAAGTTGCTGAGTTTCCTAGGCTGGTCTTTACTTCATGATATTCTGTTTGTCTCTCAAAGTTCTGGTATTTTAGACATGAACCACCTTGTCTAGCTTAATTTTGTTTTTTGTCCTGTGTTTAGTTTTGGTAGTAGATGGGGGAATGTTCCTTTGTCTTCTGTTTTGGGGCTGGGGAGATAGTTCAGCGGTCTCAGCACCTGCCTGGCAAGTGCAAGGACCCGAGTCAACCCCTGGTACTGTGGGCCCAAAACCAGGTGTGGTGGCACACACCTGTGATCCCAGCACTGGGGATACTGAGACAGGAGGATCACTACAAGTCTGATCTGTGTAATAATATCCTGTATGAAATAAAACAAAGCAAACAAAAAAGAGACTGTAGGATAGGTGTTCAGTCTTAAAATGTTTGGTCAACTTGGTGTGGTGTCACACATCTGTAATCCCAGCACTCAGGAGGCTAAGGCAAGAGAATCGCCATGAGTTGGAGGCAGCCCTTAGCTACAGTTCAAAAAATCCAGCCTGAATTAAATAGCAAGAGTGTCTCAAAAAAAAGCAGGATACATAGCTCAGTGGCACAGCGATTGCCTGGCAGGTGCAAAATCCTGAGTTTGATTCCCAGTAACAAAATATATGTATATATATTTACTATGCTGACTCGGAGCTCACTTTGTAGCCCAGGTTGGTCTCAGACTTCTTTTTTGTCAGGCTTACTAGAGGTTTGTTTGCATTGATCTTTTCAGTAAGCCATCCTTTTGTGTCATTGATTGAATGCTTGTTTTTCTTCTCAGTTTCATTGGTTTCTGCTCTGAAATTTGTTATTTTTTTCCCATCTGCTTGCTTTTACTGCTCCTTTCATGGACCCTTAAGGTGGGGTCTGAAGTATTAATTTGGAAGGTATAGCTTCTGTTGTGACTAAACTCATGAGGTAGACTTGAAGCACATCTTCCTAAGCCAGCTTGTTCAAGTGATGCTGCCCTTGGGCCGGTTGCCTGAGGATGGCATCCACTGATGCTCTGTACCTGCTCAGACATCCAAGCACAAACTTTGTGTCAGGTGCCCTTCACCCAGCCAGCCCCAGGCTGGCCATCATAGCAAATGCATAATATCCATGTTGGGCTAACTGCAGATGGGTAATTTCTGATGTGCTGTTTACAAGTGTTTCTAGTAGATCTTGCTGCAGAACAGGCCTAATCCCAAATACCATTGAAAATAAAAGCACTCAGACATGGGGGCTCACCCATGTCCCTAGAGGTGCTGAGGTGGGGCTGGAGGTGACTTTCCACAATCACCTGGAATACCTTTAGCTATATTCTTTTCAGTTGACTCTAAGCCTGGGTACACCCTCCTGCAGGCACTGGGCTACTGCAAGAGGGTGTGCTTGGTGGAGAACTCAGTTATCTGAGGAAGGGAGGAGGCTGTGTTCGGATACTGGTCTTCCTAGTCTCCCCTGGGCTCCTAAGGGTGGGTGTCTTAGTTACCTTTTACTCATTGCTGGGACAGATACCCGACACTCAAAATGAAGGGAGGAAAGGTTTATTTAGCTCACAGTTTGTGGAAGTTTCAGTTCATACTCCACTGGCTCCACGGCAGCAGAAAACAATGAAGAGCAGAGGAGAAGCAACCGCTGTGGCATCCATCAAGCCTCTCTCTTCCAAATTCTGTGCCAGCACAGAGCTCCTCCAAAGTGGCATGGCTGCAAAGATCAAGCTCTTCTAAAGACCAGGACTTCTCCAAGGAAGTGGGAAGGGCTGGGCCAGGCAGGAAGCAGCCAGGGCAGGCTGGGCTGGGCTACCAGAACTAAGTCTTCCTCAACTCTTTTTATACACCTTTTGTGCTGAGTCACTCTTGGGTGAGCCCATTGCATCCTAGGGCTGGCCCTCTGACCCCACCAGCAGGAAGCCAAGTTGACATAATGTATCAACCACCACAGTGGGACAGTGAGATGGAAGGTAATCCGCAAGAGCCGTGGTACAGAGAGCACATCAGTGCTAATCTGATTGTCGGATCATATGCAGTCTCTTGCATTCTTCACATATGTGCTTGCTTCCCAAAACCTGTACCTTTTGGATTTTTTCTGAGCCGCAGGCTGCCTTGTGCTTTGTTAGTGATGTCATGCTGCCACCACTTTGATGTTTAAGATGGAGCCCTCGCATTTTCTGCTAATACCCACAGTGTGTGTGTTCTGACGTTCAGCAGATTCAAAGTGCCATCACAGGCACCCTCAGCTCACAAGGAATTGTGGTGCCAGCATCTGCCCTGCAGCAGGGAAACGTCACCATGGCAACAGTGGCAGGTATGAACAAAGGAAAACTGACATTTTCTCCATAAGCATGGGCAGGATGTAGGTCCACTTGTATTTCAATAAGTATATAGACATAATTTTTTAAATATTTAGGTTTTTTAGGTTTCATAGTATTTTATATAGCCAGTTTCTGACTTAACAGTACTAGAATCAGAGGTCTTTGTATATCTGTTTCTTGTTCATTCTTCCCAAATATGTTATGCAAATTGTGCTTTTCTGTCAAAAGTATACTGGAAAGAAAACAGATCTTATGTAGGAATTGAAAGTGTGTAGCAGAGCCCGGCAAGATGATATACCTGTAATCCTGGCATTTGGGAGGTTGAGGCAGGAGGCCTGCCACAAACTTAGACCAGCCTGAGCTGCGTAATTGTTCAAAACCAGCTTGAAATATATGGTTAGCCCCTATCTCAAAAAAAAAAGTCGAAAAAATTAGTTACGATTTTTCAAATAGCATAGTTTTTAATTGTGCTTTTAGCAGTACCTGGAAATTCCTATTATAACATGAATTAATGACACAGCTCTAATCTTACTATATTACCTGTACAGCAAAAACTATGACAAGTATGAGATAGGGGCCACTGCTCCCCAGTATGTATAAGATGTTGCAAATATAAAATGTCACAGAAGTGGAACAAGGAAGAGCATGGTGGTGCACATCTGTAATCCCCGCACTTGAGAAGCTGAGGCAGGAGGATGGCTACAAGTTCAAGGCCAGCCTGGGCTACATAGTGAGTTCAGTGCCAACCCTAACTGCATGGAAGTTCCAAAATCGCATAGTTTCCAAAACTAAAAATAAACAGAACAAGGTATGTAGGGAGAGGCAGAAATTGATACTAAAAATGTCATAGTACAGCTAAAGGAAGCCTCATGGAAAAAGAAAGTACTATTGATCCAAAAGTATAACCAGAACAAAAATATTTGTTATTTGGTACTGTTAGCTGATTGTGGTGTGTGTGTGTGTGTGTGTGTGTGTGTGTGTGTGTGTGTGCGCGCCTGTGCGTTTTATTTTGATTTTTTTTTTGAGACAAGGTCTCACTATGCAGTTCAGGCTGGCCATGAACTCACTATGTAGCCCAAGTTGGCTCAAAATCATGATGGTTTTACTTCTTCAGCTTCTTGAGGGCTGGGATTACAGGCAGGGTGTGCTGATGGTAGGAAAGAGTAAAAAATAGAAGCAAGCAAACAGAATGGAACAGCCAGTTCCCCTAGAAGCCACCTGGGTTATAAGGAACCTAGTCCGGCAGTCTGGTGAACATGTGATAATTTATAGTGACAGGTGAACTTGAAAAGATATCAAAGCTTATTGAATTAGAAGTTTTATTTCTTCCACAAGTATATCAAGACAAGTGATTTTAAATCATTAAAGACTTAAAAGTGATTTAACTTTAAATGATGTTCTCTCTTTGAGGTGGTACCGTATACCAGCCTGTCACAGTCGTCACTCCACAAGGCCAAGTGGTCACCCAGGCATTATCTCCCGGAACAATCAGGATCCAGAACTCTCAGGTGCATGCATACTACCTGGAAGGGTGTGGTATGCTCCCCTATTGGAGTGGCTTTAGTTCATATGGTTATTGATGTGTTTCTTTTTGCTGTCTGTCTCCCTAACTGTGCAAAATGTACAAAATCTGGAAACGTCTGGAGGGGCAGGAAAGTTGCTTGTGTGGTGGGGAGAGCCTGCTGGTCGCCTGAGATGTTGGGACTGCAGGCCCAGGCCCACCTCCCTGTGAAGCTCTCCCAGCCCTGCTAAATGCCTAGGATGTGTCAGGACACTTCCTATGGAGCAGACCCTGAGAGGCTGAGGGGGATTCCTGGTTACACCCACCCTTGAGGCAGCTGCACAGGCAGCAGGATGGAGCATAGGGACCATGCATCTGACCTGTGCTGTCCTGCCACACGCAATCTGTGGCTTGGTGGTAAAGTGAGGAGGCAGGACTGGGTTGGTGCCAAGACCTGTTGGACCTGTTGGAATTCAGGGATGAGCACATTTCTACTGTGTGCTAGATTTACATCAGAAAGACCAGGTGAAGTTGTCATTTCGAGGATAAGGAGTCATTTGTTGTTGGGGGTGGGAGGCTTGCATAGGAGAAGAGGTAGAGGAGCATACACATTCTGTTCTCCAGCCAGCCTCCTCTGCCTATGGGTTTCCATTTAGACTGTAACAAGAAAGCCAGGTCTGGTGGAAGAAGAGATTCCTGGGGTCAAATGATGTTCTTTTAGAGAAAAATACTGTGAAGTCAAATACTTTACTAATATAATAGGAGTTTACATCTTGTTAAGAGGGACAGTTTTCAACTGGGCATAGAGCTTAGTGGTAGTGTGCTTGACTGGCATGTGCAAGGTCCTGGAAGTATTCCACTTACCTCAGTGTTTTTAGAAACAAAGGTTGAAGGCAGGTGTGCTGGCACACACTGGTAATACCAGCTGCGTGGGAGGACGAGGCAGGGGAGTTGCAGTTTTGAGGCTAGCCTGGGAAACTTAGCAAGACCTGCCTCAAAATAAAAATTATAAAAAAAAGAAAGACTGTAGCTCTTTGTTAGAGAGCTTGCATAGCATGTGTAAGGCCCTGGGTTCACCCCCTGGCACTGTTAAAAATATGAGTCCACTAAAAAAAATGTATACTGCTAGGTATGGTGGTGCACACCTGTAATCCCAGAACTTGGGAGGCTGAGGCAGGAGGATCACATGAGTTAGAAGCCATTCTGAACTACATAGTGAGACCCTGTCTCAACAAACAAACAAAAAGTATAGCCACTTCAGTTCTCAATACTAATAAATGTCTGGAACCTGATGGCCACCATTTAGAGCTGCTCTTGTAATTATAGAGGCCAAAGGTAGCTTGTATTGATCTCTTTATGTCTCTATAAATTTTTAAATTAAATTTTGGTACTGGGAATTGAACTCAGGACTTTGTGTTTGCCAGTCAGGTACTTGTGCCACTGAGCTATATCCATGGCACAATAAATTCAGTATTAAAATTTTTTTGCAGGTTTTCATTTCCTGATGTGTATATTTTTGGGGAAGACTTTGTATATATAATTTGCCTATATGTGCACAAATATGTACACATATATTTGGGCTGCTATGGGCTCTTGGGGGGCAAAGTTTTTTTTTTGTTTTGTTTTGTTTTTTGTTTTTTGTTTTGTCTTTTTGAGACAGTGTTTTGCTATGCAGCTCAGGCCAGCCTTGAACCCACTTTTGTAGCCCAGGCTGGTCTTGAACTCACACTGACCCTCCTGCCTCAGCCTCCCAAGTGCTGAAATTATAGGCGTGTGCCACCACACCCTGCTAAAGTTTGGGTTCTTGTGTTCAGATATTTGAAGTAACTTCCCAACAAGGGGTAGTATGTTTTGTGTCAGAACTGTTCAATGGGTTTTTCAAGGCAGTCAGTGACAACAGCCAGGATTTTCACAGGATGCCAGCCCTGGTGGCAGAAGCAGCAGCTGTGTGGATGGAAGTGTAAATAACCCTGAAGCCCTTCCCATACCACTGTCCACCTTCTGCTACATAGGGCTTCCTGCCTGGCTCACACCTGTCACAGTGCCAGGGCTGATGCTGTCTGCTTGTGTGAGGTGTTGGTATGATATATCACCAGGACACTGGCTTCTTCATACACAGCAGAAGCAGGCCAGAGTTAGGCTCTGTCTTCTTAGGCTTCTTCACTGCTCTACTTAATTTTGCTACCAGTATAAACCCACTACAAATGTATTTTCAGTGTGGTACAGCAGCACACACCTGCCAACTTGGGGTGCTAAGCTATGATGATTACAAGTTCAAGGCCAGCCTACACAGCATAGCAAGACCCTGTGTCCCTCAGCCATTGCTGAGCAACTGTAAGATGGTGTTCCCACAGCTCCCACCCGAGTTCAGTTATTTCGCCAGAGGCCTGCAGAGCACAGGGAAGCACTTGCTTGGGTTTAATGTGCTTCCATCAGCATGAACCACCAGTGGTGCACGCATGCTTATTTCATTGGGTAACTTGTACCACCACACAGGACTGTGCCATCCTTTGTAGTGGGTAAGACATCCATGGGCTGCTGGTGTTCCAAGCCACCTGGCAGTGAGACATATGAATTATGATCCTGTCATGAATGTGTTGAGTCATTCATTGTCACGGTATCACAAAAGACATAGGTGAAAAGGTGCCCAGTGCAAGGTTCAAGGAAGGACTTGGCTTCCTACCCTCTCCACAGTGCTGCTCTTCAGGGACATCAGGTGTGAGGGATCTGTCTGTGCTGTAGGGTTTTGCTTGGTTGATTTTGAGATGCGGTCTTGCTGTATAGTTCAAGCTGGCCTTGAACTCTATGTAGCCCAGGCTAGCCTCAAACCTACGGCAATCCTCCTTCAACCTCCCAAGTGCTAGGATTATAGGTGTCTGCTGCCACATATCCTATGGGGTTTATGAAGGCTTTGTTTCAGACATAGTGAATTAACTGTCTGACCCCTGGTGGTCAGTGTGATCTCCCCTTCTTCCCCTGGAAGTTAGGGCTGAAAGTCTCAGCCCTATAATTCTGCTTGGTCTTTCCTGCCACCAGCCTTATCACATACCCAGAAGAACATTCTTAGTTTTGGGGCCTCCTTCTGGTACTTGGGGCAGAGACCAATGTATATCTCACAGTATCTTGTATACCTTCAAAAGCTCAGTCTGTAGAGATGCTAGTGCATCCAGAGCACACACCTTTACTATGTAACAGCCATTCGTCAGCGAAATCTTCATCATCATGTCCATCTGCAGCTGTCAGCCACAGGCTGTGAATTCTCCCTTCTCTAATCATGTTTTCCCTTGTGAAAAAGCTCCAGCTGCAATTGAACCAGGACCTCAGCCTCTTGCACCAGGACGATGGCTCATCCAAGAACAAGAGGGGTGTCCTACCCAAGCACGCCACCAATGTCATGCGCTCTTGGCTTTTCCAGCACATAGGGGTAAGAACCATGGGTACCCAAGTACTTCCGAGGTATCTTTTTCTGGCTTATGTGATGTGGGAATTTAGTTATGTATCTAAGAGGCCTAATTCTAAGTGTCACTACTTTGTTGAGTATTCACAATGAGTTGAGCATGGGGCAGAGGTAGGGTATCTCAGTTCCTTTTTTTTTTTTTTGGTACTGGGTATTGAACTCAAGACCTTGTACTACACTGACAACAGTTCTACAAAGCATTGTACATGATTTCAGAGTAAATCCTGAGGGGATTTGACTGACCTTGGGAGATACAAAAGTTACATGTTTTGTTATGTAGGTCTTGCTTTAACTTGCCCTTAACCACCCAGCAGAAAAGTTTAACCACGAGGCATAAAACATAAAGCTAGATTAGTATGCTGAGCTGTAAAAGGCTTAAGTCAGCAGCTTCCGACCTTGCCAGTTCTGCCAGTAATCCATTGGGATTATGAAATACTGGACTATGTATACAACTACTTTCGGTTAGTTCAATGAGAAGAATTTTTTGTACCAACATTGATTAGAAAAATTATCGTGTCTACACCCTGTGCTCTGTATAACTACTATAAGGACAATGATATGCATTGTATCAATAATTGGGAATGTACTGCTATTGTGTTTTTGAAAATATCACGTTGTTATTTCTTATTAAAAGAAAAATAAATAAATAAAAGAAAAGAAAAACCTTGTACTTACCAGGCAGACACTAGTGCAGTTGAGCTATCTCCCTAGGCTACAGTTACTTTTTTTGTTGCTGAGACAAAATACTCAACATACAAATAAACAAAGAGTTCTTTTTGTTTTTTTGAGACAGGGTTTCACTACGCAGTTCAGGGTAGCCTTGAACATACTACATAGTCCAGGCTGGCCTCATAATCATGGTAATCCTCCTGCCTCAGCCTCCCAAGTGCCAGGATTATAGGCACATGCCATGATGCCTGGCAAGAAAGGATTTTTTATTATGTATTTGGTACAGGGTTTTACTACACAGCTTTAACTCCTGTTTTCAGCCTTTCCAGTGCTGGGATTACAGGCATGAGTCACATGCCCAAGGCTTGGTGACCAGCTCGGTGTACCCAGGGGCGGGGCCAGCATGGCATGTGGTGCTGGGGATCAAACCCTGGTCCCTGCCCCTGCCAAAGCAGGTGCTTAGTCTGCTGAGTTATCTCACCAGCCCTAAGAAAGAATTTTTTTTAGCTCAACTTGCGGAAATTTTAGTCTACAGTCAACTTGCTCCAGGGCAGGTTTACATAGCAGAGGGACATCTTTAAGGATGAATAGTCCATACAGTCAGGAAGACAGCAAACAACACACAGCATAAGCAGCAGCAATAGCTTTTTGTCCTATCTAGGCTATGCATCCTATGATTGATGCCACCCATATGCAGGGTGTGACACCCTTAATCCCAGCATCACACCCTCAGTTCACGGTCACATACCTGACTGCAGCCACCTTTGAGGCTTTGGGGGAGACATCTGAATACAGTTATGCCTGTAATAGGTTGGGTAGAGGGGCGCATGGGAAAGTGGCTGAGATGTGTCTGGGATAACTCTTGGACCTTCGTGCAGTCTGTACACAGATGAGGCTAAAGGCAGAGGAGTGGCATCGGGCATGTGGGTGGAGGCTCTGTGTGCAGATTGGCTGCCCAGGGCTAGATGTGCATCAGTGTTGCCCTGGCGCAGTGGGAATCCCTTGCACTGGCCCTGGGCATTCGAGGGAGAGCAGTGAAGGGATACACCTGCAGCTGCAGGAGAGTCAGCTCTCTGGGTGGTATGACCAAGAGTCTGGGTCCAGAGAAGCCTGCAGAGAGACTGGGGAAGGTGATTGGAGCTGCAAGCAAGAGGGCTGTTAGGTGTGAAGGGAAATGAGGAGGTCCATGGGGTCCCTGCTGCAGATGGTGGCCACAGCCCAGCCCACAGCGGCTTTCTTTCTGGGTTCCCTCTAGGGTTGTTTGTGTTTGAGGTCTTGGGACCTGAGCGCAGGAAACACTGACTGAGCTATAGCCTCAGCGTTTTTATTTTGTTGTTTTGAGATGTTTTCACTAATTTGCCCAAGCTGAGCTTGAGCACACAGTCCTCCTGCCTCAGCCTTCTGAGTAGCTAGGACTATAGGTGTATACCACTGTACTTGGTTCTTTTTTTTTTTTGTATTACATATTTTTTATCATCAAATCAGTTTATGTTAATAGATATAGGTATGTAAGACTGATCAAACAATTAAACAACACTTTCAATAAACATTAATTTTTTTTAATATACCTGGTTCTTTAGTGGTTTAATAATTTCTAAAATGAGAAGTTCTCATAAAGATCCGTTAGAAGTGTGTGGTTTTTCCTTGTGCTGCTTTACCTTTGCCTTCTTGCCCTCATTTCCTGGGGATGCCTTCTCTCTCTACTTTGGCAAACACTCCAGGGCAGCAGCAACTGCTGTTTAGGCTTCTGGCCCTGTGCTCAGGTTTCTTGTCCCATTTCTGTTTTGTGAATTTCTTAAAGGGCAAGAGCAGCATTTATATTCCAACCTTAAACTCTAGCTGCATGTTCATTTGTTATCTGAGATAAAAATGTCTTATTGCTTGGGTGTGGAGAAATAGAGTGTGGAGAAACAGACAGTGGATTCTTGTTCATTTTCACTTCAATGTGTAGTGGCATTTTACTTCATACACATGTTTAAAATCAAGCCAGGTAAACACTTGTGTTCTTAGTGAGTGGGCACCACTCACTGAGTTCGGGTGGTCCAAAGTGAGGGATTTGGTGCATACAGTTTTGGAGTACATTTTTTCTTGTCTCCACACATAGTAATCCATCTTGGAGAAAGTATGGTAGACAGATACTGTTCTCCTTTGGTACTTCTGGAAATTCTGATACTTCTAGTTTACTTCTATTTTTTTCTTTTTTATTAGTTTTTAATTTGGAGGGGAAATACTGGAAATCAAATCCAGGGCCTTGCATATGCCGGATAAACACAGAACCACAATTCTGTTTTTATGCACTCCTAGGTAGAAAAACGATAATGTAACAGACACACCCTTTGCCCTGGGTTCAGCTTTTTTCCTGTCAGGAAGGGTGGGAGTTTGCTGCCCACCATTGCAATGTGTCTGCCATCATCAACTTCTCAGAAGACAGGATTTTGGCTCATGGTTTTAGAGGCTCCAGTCCACTGTCCATGTGTCCAACTGACCTGTTGCTGTAGGCCATGGTGTGGATGCTGGCTGGCAACAGTGTGGGAACATGTCTCAGCACTGCTCACCTAAGGACCAGAAGTGAAAGAAGGGTAGAGGGAGTTCTTATTCCCTCTAAGACATAGCCCAGTGACTAAGGATTGTTTGCCAGGCCCTTCCTTCCCCAGGTCTGGGGCCCTAGGTATTGCTCTCTGCAAACCACAACATTGTTGGTCCTAATACAGCCAAGGTGACGCTGAGCACCGTGATGTATTCTCTTGGTACCTGTGACACAAGCTGTCCACATGCTGTATCACAGACCCTGGGGGCAGCAGGGATCAGGACAGCACTTGTCTCCAAAGATGACAGGAGTCCCAGAGTATCTCAGTTACTTTTTACTCATTGCTGGTTTTACTCAGTTCTTACTAAGAACACAGGTGTTTACCTGGCCTGAATTTGGGACAAAATACTGATGCCCAAAATTAAGGAAGGAAAGATTTATTTAGCTTACAGTTAGTGGAGGTTTCAGTCCATACTCTGCTGGCTTCAAGGAAGATAGCAGCAGCTCATGGTGGCAGAAAACAATGAAGAGCAGAGGAGCAGCAGCAGCTTCGGCCTCTGTCAAGCCCCTCTCTCTTCCTTCCATTCTGACTGTGAAGACTTGAACCCCTCCAAGAAAGTGACAGTGGCTGCTGCGAAGATCCATAATCCAAGCTCCTCCAAAGTGGCATGGGTGTGTGGATCAAGCTCCTCCAAGGAAGTGGGGCATGCAGAAGACTTTGTTAACCCCTTTATGTACTCTATAATTGCTGAGTTGCTCTAGGCTGGGTCCTCTGCGTCCTGGGGCATGGAATCACCAAGTGGATCTAACCAAGCTTCCTGCATCTCAAGTTGACACAATGTATCAACCACCACATTCCACCCCTTGCCAACTTGGCAACTACACATATATTTGTTTAAACCAGTCTCAAGATACAAAGTCATTCTCATTAACATTTCATAAGTTGGACATTACAGCACAGCATTAGTAGTCCTTAAGAATCACTCTTAAGTCTGTTAACATTATATTACATGAGAAGCATAACATTTTGCCCCTGGCCCTCCAAAGACTCATGCACATCCCCTTATGTAAAAAGCATTTTAGTCTATCTGTGAGAGTTGCCAGAGTCCTAACAGTTTCAGGGTTGCTAAAAAGTCAGAGTTCTAAAATCTAAGGCACAGGGGCTGGGGAGATAGCTCCATGGCACAAGTGCCTGCCTGGCAAGTGCAAGGTTGTGAGTTTGAACCCCAGTCCTGCAAAATAAACAAACAAACAAATAAATAAATAAAAATCAGTCTAAGGCAAACTCTTAGCTATGAGCCCTTGCACAAAGGCAAAGTTAAACACTCCCAACATTCAAAGGCACAATGTAAACATTACCATTCCAAAAGGTATACACAGGAGGATACAAACTATTGGGATCAAAACAAGTCCACAATCCAGAAGGGAAAACATTAAGTCCTATAGTTCCACGTGAAACATCCAAAGCAACCTGTAACAAGTTGTGAGTTCCAAAAGCCTTACATGGCTCCACCGCTGTGGCACTGCTGCTGGTAGCTCCCATGGCTTTTTTATGAGGCTTACTTTGCTCTCTTCTTGCAGCTCTTAGACAATCTGTGTTTCTGGCTTTTTAAACTTCTGAGGTTTTTATTGTATAGGCTTTTCATAAGTGCTTCTTGACACTTCCTTTCTAGCCAGACTCACATTTTAAATCATCCTGCTGGGCTCTTTGCTCTTTACTCCCAATATATATTTGATGAATAGCCCCCAACAATAGCCATATCATTGCCTCAGCTTTACATATTGCCTTCTCAGTTGCCTTCTCAGGGGCACATTGTTTGGCCTCCCAGGCCTTCTGCAAATCTACGTGAAAGCCTTCTTAACCTCAGAACTCCTGCACTGTGTGCCTAAAATCAACATGTGGATGATGCCAAGGGCTGCTGCCAGCTGGAGCAGTAGTCAGATTTTCCTCTCTCTTGGCTGTAGAGGCCGAATGCCTGGATTGTTGAGTACTCTGACCCAGATTCTGAGGAACAATTCTGTATACCAGCACTATTCTGGAACCTGGTGTGGCTGCTGCTTCCATTGTGGAACATGGGGCTCTGCAGCTTTTTCCTCAGAGCAAAGTCCTTTACCCTTTTGATTCTGAGGCTGCAGAGGGTGAGAATCTGCCATCTTCTGTGATTCCTTCAGGACATTTATTATTATTATTATTATTATTATTATTATTATTATTATTATTATTATTATTCTCCTGGGCAAAGGAGATCTCAGCTCTATCTTTTCATTCCATAGCGTTCCTGGCACTTTTCTGACCAAACTCACAACATTTTAAATCATCCTGCTGAACTCTTTGCTCTTGATTCTCAGCATATAACTGACAAAAGCCTAACAAAAGCCATGTCATTGCCTCAACACTCAACTGTTTTGAGGGTGGTTTGTTTGATTGTTTTTGAGATGGGGGTAAGATTAACTACTCTGTTGCACTTAATCTCAGTCTCAGGCAGTCTCTGGACACAAGCAAAAGTAAACAGACTTTCTGCTAAGCCATAAGATAAATCATCCACAGATCAACAACCAACACAGTCCTTTTCTCAGCAGAAACCTCCTTAGTCTGGTCTTTATAGGCAGGATTTCAATCAGTGTTTTGGTCTCCAGAGCTTTGATCAGAATCTCCCATACAAAAGAGCTAAAGGCATTCTAGCTCTTCACTTGTAGTCAACAATGCCAAACCTTTCTTATTTCCTCCCACAAGCCATTCCCCAAAGCTCATAATCCATATTGTCAGATATAGTCACACCTTGACCCCACTCCTGGTACCAAAGTCTGTCTTGGTTACTTTTTATTCATTGCTGAGACAAAATACCTGATACCCAACATTAAGGAAGGTAGGGTTTATTTAGCTCACTGTTAGTGTAGGTTTCAGTCCATACTCTATTGGCCCCAAGGCAGATGGTAGCATTTCATGGCAGCAGGAAATAATGCAGAGCAGAGAAGGAGCAGCAGCTATAGCCTCTATCAAGCCCCTTTCTTCCTTCCATGCTGATTGCAAAGATTGGAATTCCTCCAAGGAAGTGGTGGTGGCTGCTGTGAAGATCCAAGATCCAGACTCCTCCAGAGTGGCATGGCTGCATGAATCAAGCTCCTCCAAGGAAATGGGGTGTACAGAAGCCTTTCTCAATCCCTTTGTATACCCTATAAATTTTGAGTCACTTTAGGTTGGGTCATCCCTGCCCTCGGACGTAGAATCACCAAGTGGATCCATCCAAGCTTCTGACATCTCAAGTTGACCCAGTGTGTCAGCCATCACACAGAGTGACAAGTGCTATGCCTGAGCCTGGGCTGCCACCTGGTATGGCAGAGGCTTCAGGGCTACTATCTGCCCATCCCCCTGAGGGGATGCAGCCACTAGGTCATCAACAAAATCCCAGGCAAGCTGACACAGATCTGGGGGTCATAGCCACTGCTCCTCTGGGCTGTTGAACCTTCTGCTGTCACTGTCCCCAGAGCCCCTTTGCTTACACAGACCAACTACTATTTCTCTTGATGTTCCAGGGAGTGAGGAGAAATGCTATATTCTCTTGGGGCAGAGAATGAAATCTGAGTTTTGGCTAAAAGCACTGGTGAGAAGTGCCAATATTTACTAATGCTTATTTATATTCTGACATTTCCCTTAGAGCATCTTGATTTCCTGTTTAAGACTCAAAGTCCATGGTTACCTTCCTTTTTATTTTTAGCACCCTTACCCTACAGAGGACGAGAAGAAGCAGATTGCTGCTCAGACAAACTTGACACTACTCCAAGTCAACAACTGGTAAGGCATGCTGCTTTCAAGTCCTGCATCTTGGGGTGTGGGGGACACAATTGAACTGTTGCAGTGTGGGAGTGTGTTAGCAACAGTGCTCTGTCATCAGTGTGCTGCCATTGCTAGCAGATACCTGAGGGCCAGAAGTGCACACTTCACTGGGCACTCCCACCTACATCCCCCTTGCCCAACCAGAAAGGCTTCCTGTGTCCTTCACAATGGAGTTATTTCAGTAGACTGCCTCTGCGGGCAAGTGTGGTGACAGTGTGGTGTCCTGGCACCTATGAAACCTCTATCCCCTTTTGGAACTTAGTGCCCCTCAATGTCACTTCAGTGGTGGTCCCCCTGCTATCTGTTCCCTGGGGGCATGCCAAGGAGGATATCCAGATCAAAACATCCTCTTCCTATTCTGGGGTCGCTTTTTTTGTTTTGTGACAGAATTTTGCTATGCAGTTCAGGCTGGCTTCCAACTCACTATGTGGATCATACTGGCCTCAAACTTGTATGTGATAATCCTCTGGTTCAGCCTCTCAAGTACTGCAATTATAGGCGTGTGCCACCACACCTGGCACCTGGGGTCACATATTTTTGTGAACATGTGGACCCTGACCATGTGTTTTTTCCCACGAGAGCTGACACTATGAAGGGCAGGAGTGTAGGCCCATTTAGACTGTGAGTTATTTGTCCCATTTTCGTTCTGTTTCAGGGAGAGGCGGTAACTTCCACCTGAGAATAAGGAAGAAATCACTAATGCCAGCACTTGTGTGCATTTTAATCTTTTTGTTTTAGCTGTGCTAAAATGTGAACTTATTGACGTTCCAATATCCACAGTGAAGTCTTCCTACTTATGTGTTTATAAGTGTTACATTAAGTATTCCTCATCTTGTATTCATTTAATCTGTTATTTTTCATCTGAGTAGCAGCAATAGACTATGCTACCTGGCTAAGGCCAAGGTCAAGACAGTGCTGCTGTCTCTGGGCCGTGGTGAACATGGCTACCCAGTGCCCACCATAGCTGGCTCTTACTGATAGTTTGTGGGAAGCTAGCGAGGGGCCTCGTTCCTCTGAACAGGACACCAGAAATATTCTTAGACTCTGTTGGTTTATTGTTTCTGTGTCAGGCTGGAGATGATGTGTGAGTCTCTGACAGGTTCTGACTCATCAGAACTTTTATGGGACAGTGGTGGGTTTCCCTTCCACTGCATTTAGTGTACAGCAAATTACCCCACTGGAGGGCATGGAGTGGAGATGGGGAATGCCCCCTATCCACAGGGTTTGGGCTGCTCTTGTACCCTCCCTGCCATATTCTTATTTAACAGGAGCAACCAGCACACCTGAGGATGGAGACTGAATGAGTATGCCCTCTTTTGTTAGGCATTGCCTGGGAAGTGTGTCCTGCCTGCCCTGCCGGCTTATAATTTCTGTTGATCCCTTCGTGTGCGGATCATGACTAAGGTGGCAGAGCAGCTCAAGTTGGCCCAGGCATCATCATTGCCCACATACAAGTGCTGTACTGGCTGGGTATCCAAGACAGATGGCTGGCAAAGGACTTCAGCCTTCTAAGAATAGGTCTTCATTTGCCATAGTCTTTGGAGAAGATGACATTCTCCCCAGAGTCCTGCTTTATGACTGCAGGGCCCACCAGCCAGAGGCATGGCCTTGCTGAAAGGTACAGCATATCATAGCTACCCAATGCTATGATGAGATACGGGGCACAGAAAGCCTCGTCCCGCTTGCATTTTTCTTCCTTAGAAAAAGAAATATCAGGAACCCAGATCTGTGTCATTTTCTATTTGCATTCACATCTAATTCATAGATACATAGCAAATCACAAGAAGAGTTGCCCTTACTGAAGAGTTATTTTTATATAGCAAGTTCTGTTTTTCTGGAGAATTAGGTGATCACCATGCTGTCTCTTCTCTGAAGTATTTGTTGTGGTGGAGAATGGAGTTTGTGAAGACAGGACTTTCGAGACAGTCTCACTGTGCTGTTCAGGCTGGCCTTAGCGGCCCAGGCTGGTCTCAAACTGGCACCAATCTCAAGTGCTGGGATTATAGGTATGCTCCACCACACCCAGCCCTGCACAAGATCTTCAAAAAGGTCACTTTGACCTCAGTTTCCCTTTGCCTACACGCAGGTTCATCAATGCTAGAAGACGAATTCTGCAGCCAATGTTGGATTCCAGTTGTTCAGAGACTCCAAAAACAAAGAAAAAAACTGCTCAGAACAGGCCAGTGCAGAGGTTTTGGCCAGACTCCATTGCATCAGGTGTGGCCCAGGCACCGCCCAGTGAGCTGACCATGTCGGAAGGTATGGACAGACAGAAAGTGTGACTGTAGATCACACCAAGCCAGGCACCCCAACCCCTTATGCATCCACACCAGGAGGAGGCTTTGTTGGAGGTGTGTTAAAGGGAACATGGACTAGGTGCCGAGCAGTGCCAGGAATGCTGTGCTGAAGCTGTGTTCCTGTGCAGAGGCCAAGCCCAGCTCTCTGAGGCACAACACTGATAGGCCTCTGTCCATCGTTCCCACTGGGCTCCCCTGTAGCTTTGGGTGCACACAATGGGCATGAGTTGCAGGATACAACTCCTGCAGGCTGTACCCCTCCCTACTTCTTGCTTGGGTTCTTGCCTTTGACTGTCCTTCTGCCCCTCTCAGTTGCCACTGTTCTGATGTGTTTAATGAGCCTCTTTCTGTTTCCACAAGCTTTTCAATTTTGCATTGGCTTGTGGGCTTTTCTTCAATGTCAGGTCTCCTCTGATGCCCAAGCTGGCATTGAACTCAAGTGATCCTTCTGACTCAGCCTCCTGAGTAGCTGGAACTACAAATTCATACCTTTGTGCCTAGCTGTATACATATATTATGCACATGCGTCCCCCATGTATGTGTGTGTATGTATGTGTACATATGTTTTAAACACTAGTTCACTGTACTTGCTTTTTTTCACATGGCAATATACAGTTATCAGGGGCTGGGGAGATAGCTCCATGGCACAAGTGCCTGCCTGGAAAGTGCAAGGTCGTGAGTTTGAATCCCGGTCCCACCAAAAAAAAAAAAAAAAAATACAGTTATCAAATTAGGGAAGTCTTTATTTTTAAAATTTTATTAATTTCAACAAGATAGAAATAGCAGTGAGACAGTTTCAGAACATGTCGGTGGGACAGCCACAACAATCAATACAATGCACATTATTTTTTTCATAGCAGTTGTTCAGAGCACAAGATGCAGACCTAAATTTTCTAAAGACTATTGGTACAATATTTCTTCTAATTGAACTAAGAGAAAGCAGTTGTATGCATAGTCCAATATTCCATAATAGTAGTAGGTTATCAGTAGAACTGGCAGTGTCAGAAGCTGTTGATTTGAGCCTTTTGGAACTCAACATACTAATCTGACTTTACTTTTTATGCTTCGTGGTTGAAACTTTCTGCTGGGTGGTTAAGGCCAAGTTAAAGCAAGACCTATGTAACAAAACATGTAACTTGTATCTGACAAGGTCAGTCAAATCCCCTCAGGATTTACCTTAAAACCATGTACAGTGTTTTGTAGAACTTTTGTCAGTGTCAGCCGTCTGGATGAGTCATGGCCATTGCTTAACCAGTTTGCTCTCTGTTAAAGCCTGAGTGAATATTTTCTCTGGGTGACTCTCCTTAGGTACACTGTACATCACCAATCCCTTCAGTCTCCTTGAACAGAAAATTTAGGACACCACTGAGTTATAGGATGTTACAGTACAGGTTCTCTTGTGTTGTGAGTCCTCACTGACCTTGAAGGGCCAGGGCCAAGATGTTGGCTGTCTTTGTAGCTCTTCTTTTTCTCTTGGAAATCTAAGGGCTGGGCATGGTGGTGCATGCTTATAATCCCAGCACTTGGGAGGCTGAGGCAGTAGGATCAGTGCAAGTTTGAGATCAGCCTGGGCTACAAAAGTGAGCTCAAGGCCAGCCTGAACTGCATAGTGAGACCTTGTCTCAAAAAGACCAAAAAAAAAAAGCATGAGCAAATGTTAATTTCAGCTAGTAAAGGGGTTGGGGAGGGGATCAGACTTTAACAGCATTTGTGCAAGGCCCTGGTGGGAGATGCACACACCAACACTTGTGAGATCATGATT
>PVKN010008762.1:0-19057 GCA_004027915.1 Capromys pilorides | reverse complement strand
TAAAATTTAAAAAAAAAATAGTAATTTGTATAATAAACTACTTTTGCACAGATCCGCTATTGATACCACGAATGCTAATTGTGACTGTGTGTTTAGTTTTTTGGATTTCCATATCTAGCTGTTTTCCTGAAACGTTACAAGACTCAAAAGCAAAAGTCATAATGGAAGTACATAACAGTGACATCAAGACCACCTGAATAATAAATCTTATTGTTTGCAAGGAGCAAGTGTAGCAAACTACATTGCAATATCCTGATACTCCTTGAGCCCAGGGTAAAAGGAAGTACTAGCAACTACTATATTACATGTTTTGACCAGCAAAACAACTCAGGCCTGCTGCAGTTAAGGCTCACAGCCCAAGAGTGAAATATAGGCTTCTGCAAAGCTTTCCCAAAGATTAAAACAGTTTAAACCATATGTTTTTAGACTACAATACAAAAAAAGCAAATAGGGCTAATAATATTAACTCCCAAATGGGAATGCTACAAGGTACTTTAAGAAAATAAAACTAAGCGGGGTGAGGTGACACACACCTGTAATCTCAGCACTCTGGGAAGCTGAAGCAGGAGGGTTGAAAACAAGTCCAGCCTGGGCTTTGTGAGACCTTGTCTCAAAATAAAAAATAAAGGGCTGAGGATGTAGCTAAGTGGGTTCATTCCCTAATACTGAAAAAAAATAGATAGATAGATAGATAGATAGATAGATAGATAGATAGATATTAAGGAGAATGCCAAAAAATTCCAGTGTCAATAAGGATATTGGAGGCCTCTTCATTCCCAGCTCAGGAAAACATAAATCTGTGGTATCTTTCTAAGATGTTTCTTGGTAACTAGCATCGCAATTTCTTAAAAGTTACATTCCCTCCATCTGACAGCAACACATTTAGCATTTTATTCTGAAGAAATAATGGAGGACATGGGGGGAGAAAAAGCACCAGGCTGTTTCTTCCAACACAGTATTAATAATAATAACAAGACGTTGGAAACAACCACATGTCCAACAACGCAAAGACTATTTTAATTAAATCCATATGCAGTTATTTGCAATAATTTTGTAAGTCTCTTTTGAGGTGTATTTAAAATCCTTGGCCCACTTTTCTTTTTTTGAGACAGGGCTCACTATGTAGCCCAGGCTGGCCTTGAACTCACAGCGATCCTCCTGTCTCAGCCTCTAAAGTGCTGGAATTACAGGTGTGCACCACCATGCCTGCCCTCAAAGCACTTCTATACTAAGGGTGTTTTCAGAGCGGCAGTTTTTACTGCTCCACACACAAAATCATGATAATCCTGATGTTACCAGCTACGCCTGCTCTGAGATGGGGGGCATTTAGTTATGGCCAATAAAATATGGGGAATTTACTGAAGTCTATGGATTGAAACCAGGAAATGCTGAGATATATAACATTGCCTTTCTTTCCATTTTACGACAGGATCTCAAGTTTCCCAGGCTGTGCCCACCAATTGGAGCTCGGAATCCTCCTGCCTCAGCTTCCTGAGAGTAGCCGCGCTAACACTAGGACTTCCAAAATAGTTGTTGCTTTCCTTAGGAAAGGGGCAAATATCGTTGGTGCCAACCATCACCTACTGCAGAATTCGTAGCTTGAGACTGAGTCTTATGGATTAAGCAGGGGTTGGTCATGTTTTCTGTTCTCTGGTGCCCAGTGTCCCTGACTCTGGTAGATAATGTGATCGTCGCTGCTCAGACTCCCTCTCAGGGCTGCTGGAGTGTTAGGGCTCACAGGGTTCATCTGCAGGCTGGCTCTAGGAATTGTACTTGCTTGCAGTCAGCAGCTTCACACTAGACGCCAGATTCACACAGGGCCAGTGCAACATACAACAGCCCATGAGCAGAAACACTAGGCTGTTTGCTTCAACCAGGGACAATGTTGGCCAAGGCCCGGGAGCCAGCAAGCGGCAGGCAGCCTGGTGGCTACCCAGCTAACCCCAGCGCCTGCTTCTCCTAGGTCTAATCCTCCCTCCTTCCCTTCCCCCATCCCCAGCGAAGCCTGAAATCACTCCCAGCTCAGCTTCCTGAGCAGCAGACTCTGTCTGAGTCTGTTTCCTGGGAAACCCCACCTACAACACTACCGATCCATTAATTCAAGTGAAAAGATGTTCACCACGAATCCCTGCGCAACAAAATGACAAGTTATAGAGCAGGATGCACAACAGCATCCTGCTTTCTTGTTGGGTGGATTCTGTATCTGTGGAGAAATAAGCATTGGGGAAACTTTTTAGGAGTTAATGTAAAAGACTGTCTTTATGACAGGGGAAATTTTCTTTAAAAGGACCAAAAGTGCAACCAGTGGGGAAAGGCTTAGACATTCAAGTGTATTTAAGATAAATATGCGTTCATCAAAGAATGCTACAAAGTAAAGCGATAAACCACAAGCTAATGTCGGTATTTTCAGTGTGAGAACTGACAATGAATTTACATCCAGAAGGTATAGAGAATTTGCAAAAAGAAAGAACAAGAATATGAAAAGGTAATTCACCAAAATCACACATGGCCAAAGATACTCTCATCCTCACCAACTCTCAGGAAAAGGAGAAACATTTTTTTTTTTTGGTACCAGAAATCACACTCAGAACCTCACAGCTGCCAGGCAGGTGTTATGCCCCTGAGCTATAACCTCAGCAAAGAAAAACATCTTTCACCCAGCACTGGGACAAAGATGCAAAACCCTGGCAGTACCTAGTGCTGGCAAAAGTGTGGAGAAACAGGCACTAAGACACAGTATTTTAAAAAATACCCTTTCATATAGGTAATTTGGTGCACCCTATTAATAGCAAAAACGTTTACACAATTGCATTTTATGTGGCACAGTATATAGAACTTTTTAAAAAAGCCAGTGTGCAACAGCTGACATGGAAGGGCTGTTAACCAAATATTTTGTTTTGTTTTGCTTGAAACAGGGTCTCCTTATGTAGTTCAGGCTGGCTTTGAATTCACTATGTAGCCTTGGCTGGCCTGGAACTCACCATGATCCTCCTGCCTCAGCCTCCTGAGTGCTGGGATTACAGGCTTGCCCAAACTATGCCCAGCTTAAATCAAATGTTGAGTAGGGCAAATTACTGAGCATGTGAGTAGTGCCACCCTACTTATGTTTTTACAAGACTACTATACATATCAACATATGCATGTATGTGGATTCAAAGAAAAAAGATTTGAAGTGATAGCTATCAAACTGTTCATATTAGTAATTTCTGGAAATGGGTGGGGGTAGGTGGGTGGAAAGAGGGCCTTTACTATGTGTGACATATTCCTCTGGGTTTTTAAATTTTTTCTTATTTTATGATGAACATTTTACTTTATAAACATAAAGTTAAATTTTATGGTTTGCTTTCACAAAATCTTTTAGATTTTTCCCATTTACATTTTACTACATCTATTTTTTTTACCACAGATCTATTTATTCATCACTTTACACACCCATTAATCCATCCTATTTTTATAGATGATCACAGAGTAAATTATAGATACCAGTACTTACAGTCTCTAAGCACCTTAGCAGGCAAATAAATCATTAACTGGAGTTGAGTGTTTGCTTGCAGATTTTCTTTGTTATGAAATTTCCTTATAACAAGAGACACAATTTTTCAAAGTAGTTTCCTCAGGGTTTGACAAATGTCCTTTGATCTAAAGCCCTACCAAGATAATACTTGCAAAACCCATTTAAGTTTCTTCTTGTTTTTTCCAGTCATTGCTCAATCTCTCAGAGGCAGTCACTGTCCTGACTTATTCCATTCTTCATTAGCTTTGTGCATTCTTGGATTCTGTCTAAATGCAATCATATAGCATTTATTTTTCATTAAGGCTTCTCCCACTCGATATTATGGTTATAAGAGTCTTCAAGCTGTTGTACATGTCCATAGCTCATTGCCTCTGAGTGAAATTAAGGAGTTTTGAACATGCCACCACAAAATATTCCACTGTGGTATATTGGCCTTTTTTGATGTGTGAGATACTGGGGAATTGAATTCAGGGCTCTAGGCAAGTGTCCGCTAAGCTACAGCCCTAGCCCCACCCCTGCTCCTTTTTGAAAATTTCATGTTGAGATGATACCTTGCTAATTGTGCAGACTGGCCTTGAACTCACAATCCTTCTGCCTCAGCCTCCAGAGTACCAGAGATCAGAGGCATATACCACAGAACCAGGCCCATATTGTCTATTTTGAGTTAAAAACATCTGAAGCACAACAGATAAGGTAGGCCTTGTGGCCCATGCCTGCAAGGCTGAGAGGCTGAGGAAGGAGGATTGAAAATTCAATCTCAGCCTGGGCCACTTAGTGATTTAGGGAGACCCTGTCTCAAAACAAAAACAAAAAACAAAAATTTAAAAGGCTGGCAGTGTGAGGGCCCGGGTTTAATCATGTTAGTTGTTACTTTTGATGAACTCTCATCAGTGTTTCTCTTTGTACTGACAGCTTCCTGTGACCCACTAAGCCAATTCTGCTTAACTCAAATCACAAAGGCATTCTTCTGAGGTTTCCACTGAAAGATACATAGTTCTACCAAGTTCTCCTTGGTGATAACATCCAGTTATTTTGGCATAATTTGTTGCACCAACCTGTTTTTCCTCAAGGTGCTGGGGCATGAACCCAGGATCTCACTCTTGCAGGATGAGTGCTCAGGGGAGACACATTCCCAGCCCCACCTAATTCATTAGTTTTCTTTTCTCATTGCATTGCATTGGTGCTTTGGTTAAAAAAAAATGGCTCTATAAGCGTGGGTCTATTTCTAGCTCTGTATCCTATTTTTCAATTTATAGATCACACTTACAGCTTTAAAGTAACCCATAAAATCAGATAACTCTTTAAAATTTGTTTTTCTTTTTCAGATTTCTGATTTTCTAGTCCTTCGTATTTCCATATAGATTCATTTTCCTTTTTCTTTTCTTTTTTTTTGTCTTTTTTAGACAGGTTATCACTATGCAGTTCAGGCTGACCTTGAACTCTCCTTTTTGTAGCCCAGGCTGGCCTGGAACTCAGTGATCCCCTGCCTAAGCCTCCAAGTGCTAGAATTATAGACATGCTTCACCACACCTAGCATGGAATTTTTCTTATCAGTAAGCTACAACTATAGCTCTTGCATACATTTTAGAGCTAGATTTGCTTTTTTAGAAATTTTTATTTATTTATTTTTGGTACCAGTGATAAAACTCAGGACCTTATGCTTGCCAGGCAGGTGCTTAAGCCACTGAGCTATAATCACCACCAAGAACTAGATTTTGAATATCTATAAAATGAATTGCTGAAGGGCTGGGGAGATAGCTCAATGGCATAAGCCTGGTAAGCACAAGGTCTTGAGTTTAAAATCCCCGGTACCAAAGAAAACAAAAGAAGGCCAGAAAAAAAACTGGGCTGGGGATTTAGCTCAGCAGCACAGTGCTTGCCTGGCAAGTACCAGGTCCCGAGTTCAAGTCCCAGTACCAAAACAAAACAACCTAACTCCTGATAAGTGGGTAGATGTTGGACTAAATGTATAGATAAATTAGGGAGAATCAACACATTAACAGTATTGCATATGTCAGTTTAAGAACATAAACTTTTTCCTCATCTATTTAGTTTTTGTGTGTTCTCAAACATGTTTTGTGGTATAGAAGTCCTTTTTTTTTTTAACATATTAGGTTTTTTTTATAAGTATTTTATGTTTTTGGTGCATTACATATGAAATTTCATTTAAAATTTTATTTTGTAAATGTTTGCTGGTAGCACATCAAACAATTGAGTTGTTTTGTTTTTGAGACAAGGTCTGACTATGCAGTTCAGCTTAGCTTTAAACTGTATATCTCAAGCTGGCCCTAACCTCACTGCAATCCTCCTTCCTCAGCCACCAAAGTGCTGGGATTAGAGCCCACAACCAGCTTGTAACATTGAGTTTTTAACATACTAACTTTGCACTCTAGGACTTTGAAAAATTAGCACTTGTTAGGTACTATTTCCTATGGTTTTCTAAACCAACAATCATGTTATCAGCAAATGAATACTATTTCCTTTCTGGTTCACTTACCTTTCATTGCCTTTCTGTTGTGGAAAGACTTCTACTTCTCTGTTGACTAGAAATGAGGAGAACAGTCTTGCTTTATTTTTATTTATTTATTTATTTATTTATTTATTTATTTATTTATTTTTTCTTTTTGAGACAGGGTCTCACTATGGCAGTTCAGGCTGGACTTGAACTCACTTTTGTAGCCCAGGCTTGTGTCAAACTCACGCCGATCCTCCTGTCTCAGCCTCCCAAGTGCTGGGATTACATACATGCGATACCACACCTGGCTTGTTTGTGCTTTTAAGGAGAAAATGTTCACTATTTCACCATGAGCTATAATGCTAGCTGTGGAGCTTTGTAGGTTCCCTTTATCATTTTTTAATCTTATTTATTTATTTGCTACAGGGTCTCACTATGCAGTTCAGACTCATAGTGATCCTCCTGTATCAGCCTCCCCAGCACTGGGATTACAGGTGTGAGCCATCACTCCTGTTTTCTGAGTGGCACAGCACACCTGGGGTTCTGGGGCTGGGGTTCAGGACTAGCACCATATGTGGTACTAGGGTCCTTGAACTTGGCAGGCAGACGCTTAGACTGCAGAGCTATCTCTCCACCCCCCTGTTCCTCATTATTTGGCAAAGAAAAAGAGATAGTGTCCTTGAAGACTCAGCAGTACAAACTCTCCGAAATTCAGCACATAGGAAAAAAAGAATAATTTAAAAATAAAAATGTATCAGTGAGATGTTAGTCAACTTCAAGGAGTCCAGTAATTGTAACTGGAGTACTTGAAAGGTCAGGGAGGACAGGAAGAGCATTTGGAGGGAGACTGGCTGAGACCTTCCGCAGTCAGTGAAAACACTATCTCAGTTATTCTATTCTCATTGTTGGGACAAAAGGAAGTAAAGGTTTATTTAGCTCAAGGCGGGGGTGGGGGGGTTGGGGGGAGATAGTTGAGGGCAGCAGTTCATAGTGGTAGAAAACAGCACAGGACAAAGGGAAGGGAGGAGCAGCAGGTGAAGCTTCTAGCAGGCCTCTCTCCCCTCCTTACATTGTAATTCAGATTAAGCACCCCAGGACAATACTAACCCCCATAACCATTACCATTGGATCATGAATTAATCAAAAACTCTAGAAACTGCCATGGGGCAGGGACTTTTGAGTTTGAGATTAACTCATAATCCACTGGGATTATGGGTCTTAGTACTGCTGGGATTATGAATGTGAGTGTCATGTCCAACCTGGAGCAGAGAGCCTGAATGCAATATAAGAAACAGAGAGACAGACACTCTGTTACCATTGTTGCTCTTCTGCCACCATGAATTGCTGCTCTCTGCCATGTGCCAGTCTCCCTTGGAGCCAGCTGAGTATGGACTAAAACCTCTAGCAACTGTGAGCTAAATAAACCTTTTCTTCCCTCATTTTGAGTGTCGGGTGTTTGTCCCAGCAATGCGAGAAGAGTAACTAAGACCATTATGAACCCAGAAAAAAAGTTTTTTTTTTTTTATAAACAAAGGCAGTATAAAGACATTTTCAGGTATCAAAAAGCTAGAATTCATCACCTGCATACCCACAGTACAAAGCATGTTATTGTTTCCTACAGGGGTGGGAGTGGGGATGACATCAGATGGAGATCCGGATCTAATGAGAGGAATGAAGAGACCAGAAGCAACCACATAGGTAAATAGGACATTTTTGCATTTGTATTTTACTTGATTGTTTTTCTGTGTGTGGGTCTGAGGTGGTACCAAAGGCCTCACAGCTGCTAGGCCAGTGCTCCTCCACTGAGCCACCTCCCCAGCTCCATAAGAATCTTTAAAAGATTTTTTTTCGTCTTTTTGAGCCAAGATCTCACTATGCAATTCAGGCTGGCCTTGAACTCACTATGTAGCCCAGGCTGACCTCGAGCTCACAGTGATCCACCTGTCTCACCCTCCCAAGTGCTGGGGTTACCGGTGTACACCATCACACCCCGTCTATTTTTTTCTTGTTATGGAAATGGCTTCAGATATAATTAGCTGTCTAAATATCAGCAGCAACAATGTATTGTGGGGCCCCTAACATGTATAAAAGTTAAGTGCATGGAGCAACAGCGTGAGGCCAAGACAAAATGAGGTAAGGTTTGTATACTACAGCGGTGTGACGTCACTTGCAGATAGACTGATAAGTTAAAGGAATTTATTATGAACCCCAAAAGAGCATCAAGTTAAAAAAATTGATGTTTATTTTCTGTTTCTACATAGCAAATCATGAGGCCTTCAGCATCTTAAAACAAGACTCATCCATTAGCTCCTAATTCCACAGGTTGCAGGTTGGCCTGGGGAACACTTAGGTGCTCTGCTTTGAGTGTCAGGTTGTGGGTGAATCCACATTCAAGCTCATTCTTGTCCACGGATTTCAGTTCCTCTTGCTATGGGCCAAAGACTAAAAGACAGCTCTGTGGCATATCTCTGTGCATGGAGACTGTTCTTAGCTCACAGAGGCTGCCTGCAGCCAAGATCTGCCTCTTCTTCTATCTGCAACACAAGACCAACATGCCTTTACTATTTAACTTGTTTTCAACTATTAGATAAAAAGGTGATTAAAGTGACATTGAATAAAATGTATGATGGAGATTCCTCCCCCCAAAAAAGCAAAAGAACAAAACAAATGATGAAAAAGGAACAATGAAGAAATGGAACAAATAAAAAGTGGCAAGATGATGGACTCAAATCTAACTGCAACAAAAATCACATTAGATGTTAATGATTTAAACTTCACAATTATACAACAACTGTATGCTTGGATTCAGCTCCGGGGAAGAAGGCTCACCTACCATGTGCCAGGCCCTGAGTTCAGTCCCCAAGCAATGCAAAACCCAAATCGAATATAACCAAGCCCTCAGAAAAGTGAAAAACAAAACAGTGGAAACTCCCAAAGTACATACTCAGGGAAAATCTCACCTCAGCAATGGGCAATAATCATTCCTAGACTGATAACTGCTCCAGACCCACTGCAACAAGTTGTGAAAGGAAGATCAAAGAGGATAAAGTTGTTTTCAATTAGCTGAACTGCAACCTAGAACAAGCTTAAAAACAATGACAGGAATACAAAATTCTTCACCTCCAACAAGGTAACATTTTTGTTCTCTGAAGAACAGGAGAAAATGAAAAGATTAGCTATGAGCTGGGAAGACATTTACAAAATGTACATATTTTAAAAAATTAAGAGCTGAGTGTGGTGGTGCATGCCTGTAATCCCAGCACTTGGGAAGCTGAGGCAGGAGGATCAGTGTGAGTTTGAGAAAAACAGGGGCTACAAAAGTGAGCTCAAGGCCAGCCTGAACTGCATAGCAAGACCCTGTCTCAAAAAGACTAAATAAATAAATAAATAAATATTTTTAAAAAACTTTAAATTGGGGGGTAAAGTACACATGACAAAACTGCTATTTAAAACATTTTTTGCCCATATACAGGAACTAAGTTTCTTTTATTTAATTTTTTTCAATCAGATTGTATTCGCACATTTTATTTATTTATTTATGTTTATTTATTTATTTATTTTGCAGAACCAGGGATCAAACTCAGGACCTTGCACTTGACAGGTAGGCACTTGTGCCCCTGAGCTATCTCTCCGGCCCTTGTATTGGTACATTTTAGATATACATGATGAAAGCATTCATCAAAAAGAATTTGTAACTATAGAAGCTATAAGATGATTTTTAATCTAATTCCCCTCCCTTCCCTTCAACTCCTTTCAGCCCTCCATTTGCAAAGTAAAACATTTTTAAGTGTACAGTTCAGCAGTGTTGAATATATCCATGTTGTTGTGCAATCAACTTCCAGAATGCTTTACATTTGAGGGTAGTAATAGAGATGAACCCAGGGCCTTTGCCCTGAGCCCTAGGCTGCTCTCCTTTTAAATTTTGAAATGAGATCTTGCTAAGTTGCCCAGGATGGGTTTAAACTCGCAGTCCTTCTGCTTTGGATTCCCAGAGAACTAAGGATTATAGTTGTGCATGGCCATATTCAGCTGTGTGTGTGTGTGTATCTGTTGGGGATTAAAACTTGAGGTTTTAGCTAGGTATGATGGCATACACTTGTGATCCCAGCACTCCAGAGGCTGACTCAGGAGGATCACCCCAACTGAGTCTGAGGCTAGTAAAGGCTACACGGTGAGTTCAAGGCCAGCCTGAACTACACAGTGAGACCCGATCTCAAAAATCAGGAAAAAAAAGAAACCCAAGGTCTTGCGTGATGGTGGGCAACGCTGTACCACTGAACTTATCCCAACTTTACCTTTTCTTTTTGCAAAACTGAAGCACTATAGACATTAAATAACACATTCTAATTTCCCCCTTCTCTCATCCCCTGGCAATCACCATTCTGTTTTCTGTTTCTAATTACTGCAGGTAACTCATTTAAGTGGAACCACACAGCATTCATTTAGCACGATCCCCCAAAGTTTGTCCCTGTTAGAGCATGCCAGCACTTTCTTCTTCTTAAGGGCAGATGATATTCCATTTCACAACTATACCACATTTTATTGACACATTTACTCATCTGCAGACACTTTCTTTGCTTCTGCCTTTTGATCACGAATAATGCTGCTTTGCACATAAGTGCACAGCTATCTCTTTGTGTCCCTGATTTCAATTCTTTTGCATACATACCCAGAAGTGAAATTGCTACATCATATAGTAATTCTATTTTTAATTAAAAAGCATGCATTTTATTTTATTTATTTATTTTTGCGGAACCGGGGATTGAACTCAGGACCTTGCACTTGCCAGGCAGGCACTTGTGCCCCTGAGCTATCTCCCCAGCCCCTAAAGCATGTATTTTAATGATGGATTCGGGCCAGAGAAATAGCTCAGTAGAATAAGCACCTACCTGGCAAGCTCAGGGTCCTGAGTTCAATTCTGGTACTTCAAAAAGAAAAGAATTAATGTGTAAAATACAGAAAAGTCTCTCAAAAAATAAGGAAATAATCTATCAAAATTCAGATGAGTATATTGAACAGACACTTTGTCAAAGAAGATATATGGATAATAAGAAGTATTTGAAAAATGCTAGGTATCATTACTACCATTATAGTAATGCAAGTTAATCCCATATATGTCACCACCGTATATCTATAAAAGTGCAAAAATTAAAAAGACTATACTGAGTATTGGCTAGGATACAGAGATACTAGAAATGCCATGCATTAATGATACAAATGTAAAGTGGTATAATCACTTTGCAACATAATTAGTGACTTCTTAAAAAGTTAAGTATATACCTCCTTTATAGGTATAAGTATAATCCAGCACTTGGGAGGCTGAGGCAGGAGGAACATTGTGAGTTCGAGGCCAGCCTAGGCTACAAAGTGAGCTCAAGGACAGCTTGAACTGCATAGGAAGACCCTGTCTCAAAAAGACACATATAAGTTGCCATTCTTATTCCTAGTAATATGGTAGCCATTCTACCGCTATATTTGCCCAAGGGCAAAGAAAGTTTATGTCCACACAAAGAATTGTATGTGAATGTTCAGAGCTTTATTTATAATAGTGAGTCCAGGCATGGTGTTGCACGCCTATAATCCCAGTGCTGGGGAGGCTGAAAACAGGAGTATCATTATGACAGTGAGTTGTATAGTGAGAACCTGTACCAAATACATTAAAAAGTCCTTTATTTATAATAGTAAAAAATGAGAAGCAACTCAAATGCCCACCAGCAGATGAAAGGATAAATAAATTATGGTATATCCAAGCAATGGAATACTACTCAGCCACTAAAGGGATGAGATTTATTAAAATAATATCCAACATAAATGAATTGCAAATTATACTGCATGAAGGAAGCTAGTCCCTAATTTGTATATTTATATAAAATTCTAGAAGATACAAAATAATTTACAGTGAAAACAAATAGTGGTTGCCTGGGATGAAGAAGGATTGAAGAGAGAAATTCCAATGGATACCAGCAAAGTTTGTAAGAATGACAGATATGTTTCCTGTTTTGATTGTGTTGATATTTTCATGACAATGTATGTGTGTGAAATCACACACTTTAAATATGTGCTATTTTTAATATATCAATCATATCTCAGTAAAACCATGTGAAGATACAGCCAGAATTGAGTTTGTTGCACTCTCCTGAAACCGTGGCTATGTTTTCTTAATCTTTTTTTTTTTTTTTACAAGGTCTCACTACACAGCTCAGACTCATCATGATTCTCCTGTTTTCAGCCTCGCAAGCACTGTTACCGTCTCGGTGCACACCCAGAGCAAGTTCTGCACAGCATGTCAGGGACTGAACCTGGTCCCTGCCTCTGCCTAGACAGGTGCTGAGCTATCTGGCTGGCTCCTTACTTAATCTTGATAGCCTGAAGAGAAGGGATAAATGTTTGTGCTTTTTATGGTTTTATTTTTTTAAGACAGAATCTCGCTATGTAGTTTAAGCTGACCTTGAACTCACTATGTAGCCCAGACTGGTCTAGAACTCACTATGATCCTCTTGACTCAGTCTCCCAAGTGCTGGCATTCTAGGCACATCTGGCTGTCTTTTTTTAAATCTACTAATTAATTTTTATTTCTCCTTCCCTCCCTTTCTCTTTTCTTTCTTTTTGGCTGTGGAAGCATTGTCACGTAGTCCAGGCTGGCCTTGAACTCATAGTACAGGTTGGCTTTGAACTCATGATCCTCCTGCTTCAGCCTTCCAAATGCTGGGATTACAGGTGCACAAGATCCCTCACCTAAATTAATACTTCATTGTGTAAGAGTGCTCCCTGCAGACATGGATCCTTTTCAGTAGAGAAGGCCATCAACCCCAAATACAGAGTCATGGAAGAATAACTTCCCTGCTTGTGGTGGAGTAGCTATAGAAAGGTAACCTTGGAACTTTTGTGAAGATGGGGTAAAAGGGTTTTTCCCTAATTCCTCCTTCAAAATTCAGTTTTAGCCACCCCCAATCCCACTCCGTTTATATGTAAGCTAAAGCCTCAGGACCTGGGAGCAACTGAGCTGCTAATTTGTCTCCCATCTTGCACACCGGCTGTTGGAGAAGGCAGTAATCCAGAAACATCAGCAGGCACAGGCAGGCAAACAAAACACAAACACAAACAGAAAGGACAATGTGCTGCTTTCTAGCAGAGGTCAGGAAAGGGGTGGCTTACCAAGCCACCAACGTGCGCATGGTAACTCCTCTGGGCTGGAGCAGCCTGCGGTCGCACCCTCAGAGCAAGGCCAAGTGGGAGCCAACAGCACTTTTGACCCGTGAAGGAGCCAGCTCCCCCAGTACCCCGCTCAGAGTGCCGGGAAGCTGCTGCGCCAGCCCTGAGGGACAGGGACAGGGACGGCACCGGCGGTGGACTTTCCTCTGTGCTATATGCTAGACGGGAACCGGGTCCAGCCCCTGCTCCTGAGGTGATGTCAGGGACCTACAGGAGTGTTAGCCTTCCACCCTTTCAGAGTGAGAGACGTCGTTCCCACAAGGGAATCCATGGGGACAGTCACTAAGCGCCACCTACCCTCCCAGACAGTGGAAACCTGAACTCTTACCCCTACCTGGCAGTAACGCACGCACACACGCACACACCCTCGCTGGTCAACAAAAGCTGAGTGCAGAACCTGGACTTTCCCCCTCCATGGGCAGCAACGAGGAAGTGTCCATGCCTGGCCGCCCAAGCAGCACAGAGGGTCACTGAAACCCAAGATTTCAGTATTATTCGGGATCTTATTGCATCATCCCCACAGTATCATGGTTTCTATTTTTTAAAAAATCACTTTTCATATTAAGAATTGGGAAGATCTCAGCAAATGAGAGAAGACAACCAAGGTGACAGAGTTGTTAGAATGATCTGACAAAGACTTTTAAACAGCTGTCATAAAAATGCATTGGCAAACGATGACAAATGTGATTGCTAGAAACAAATTTTGAGAAAGGTTTCGGCAAAGAAATAGAAGCTATAAGGAAGAATTGAGTGGAAATATTTGAATTAAAATAATAATAATTGACATTTTTAAAACCTCAAGGCATATGGTGCTGGTGAGATGGTTCAGTGGTCTAAAGCGCCTGCTTAGGAAAGCTCAGGCAACTGCAGGGACTACGGTTTGATCCCCAGCACCACATGCTGCGCCGGCCCCACCACCAGGGCAGGCTGGGTCAGGCACAAAATAAATAAATAAAGAAACAAACAAGCACAACAAGCAAACAAATAAATAAATAATTAAAAAAAAAAACTCAAGGCAAAGACTGTAGAAAAATAGAGAGGGATAAAGAATCAGACTTTGAGGATAGTGGGGGCTTTCAGGTTAGCTCAATGGTTTAAGCGCCTGTGCGGACAATCCCAGTCAAGCACAGGGGATGGCCTTTGGATTCCAGACCCACCCTTAATGCAGCCTGAGCTAGTCTCCTCAAAAAAATCTTTCTCAGAATTTGAGGATAATATAGAATTTACTCCATGTGATCAACACAAAGAAAATAGTCTGTAAAGAAACAACATTTCAGGGACATGTGAAACTAACAATGTAATATTTGGATCGTGGCCCTTTGAGGAGGAGAGGAGAAAAAAAGTATAGCTGAAGTAGTGTTCAAAGCAACAGTGGCATGCCTGCCTGGCAAGTGCAAGGTCCTGAGTTCGATCACCAGTTCTGAAAAAAAAAAAAAGAAAAAAACAAGAAAAGAAACAATGGCTGAAAATTTCTGAAATGTGGCAAAAGATGTAAACCTACAGATTCAAGAAGCTGATGCTGGGTGTAGTGGCATCTATCTATAATCTCAGCAATTAGGAGCCTGGGCCTGACAGTGAGACTGTCCTCAAACTGCAGTAGCTTTTCAAGCACTGAAAATAAATTTAATTCAGAATTGTGTAGCTAGCAAAAATATACTTCAAGAGTAAAGAGTAAGGGCCAGTCTGATAGCTCAGCGGAGTAAAGTGCCTGCTTAGGCAGATGCAGGGGCCCAGTTCAATACCAGGCATGCCCTGCCGGTCCCACCCTAGGGTGTGCTGAGACTAGGATTAACACTGGAGGTGCACCTATAATCGCAGCTTTTGGGAGGCTGAAAACAAGAGGAGCACTATGAGTCTGATATAGGTAGTGAGACCCTGTAGACCCTGTACTAAATACATAAAAAAGAGTAATGGGGTGTGCAAGTTAGCTCAGCGGTCTAAAGCGCCTGCTTAGGCAAGCTTAGTCCAGAGGGCAGGGACCGTGGTTCGATTTCACCCCCAGGGTGGGCTCAGCTGCACACATGCACACGTGCATGCACACAAGCACGCACACACGCGCGCGCTATGAAGAGTAAATCAAGGGTTGGCCACATAGCTCAACGGATTAAAGCACCTGCTTAGGCAGACGTGGGGACTAGGGTTTGATCTCTGGCGTGCGATGCTGGCCCCTCCCACAGGGCATGCTGACACATTGATTGAGACTGGGCATGGTGGCGCACTCCCGTAATTCCAGCAATTGGGAGGCTGAAAACAGGGCAGCCAGTATGAGTCCAATCTGTATAGTGAGACCCTGTACTAAATACATAAAAAAAAAACGTAAAAAGAGTAAACTATTATATTGTCTGTGTGCATAAAACCAAGCAAGTTTGTTGCCAGCAGACATACCCTAATGAATGGCCAAAGAAGTTTTCTAAATAAGAAGAAAATGATCCACTTGAACTGGTAAAGTATTGGCACCATATAATGCTTAGAGTAAATTATTAAAAATGTCACACAGTCAGATACACCTAGCCCAGTGTGGTGGTATGGGCCTGGAGTTTTAGTACTTGAAAGGCTGAGGCAGGAGGATTTCTTGAGCCCAGGACTTTGGGGCTAGCCTGGGCAGAGTAAAACCTCATCTCTTAATGAAAGAAAGAAAAGTTAGGGGTGTTGGCACATACCTGTGATATCGGCTGCTGGAGAGGGTGAGGCAGGAAGATTGCAAGTTTAGGGACAGCCTAGACAATTATGGAGACACCCAGTCTCAAAATTGAAAAAATAACAAGAGATGTGACTTGGTGGTAGAATGTTTGCCATCCTGGGTTCACTCTCAAGCACTACAAAAAAAAAAAAAAAAAAAAGACAGCAATAAACCAAAGCAACAACAACAAGCAACCTGCTCCCCAAGCCCCCAAAGAGACACCCAAAGAACACTATGGCTAAATCAACATGGACCCACCACCCTGACTCAAAGGTCCAACAATGGACAAGACTATTCTTAGGGCCAAGTGGGATGCTGGAGCTCACTTTTTCTCCAGTGCACTATCTATCCTGCTGTGTTGGGGTGTACTAGGGGTAGAGATAGGGCACCAGCTGGTCACTTGCTAATGGAACTGGTGTGGAGGGATCTTTGCCAGAGCCCCACTGACCTGCCACTGCAGCCGAAGAGGCCCCCAGCTAAGGTGTGGGTGCAGCCTGCCTGCGGGGAAGAGGCCCTCCCCGGGGAGATGGTGCTTTCACACTAGGATTCCAGCAGCCAAGAGCAACACTGTGTGTGTGACCTACGCTGCTGCTAAAGTGGAATTAAAATGGCTTTGAAAAGGGCCTGATGCAACTTTGGCAAGGGTAGAAGCAAACTCAATACATTTGGAATTGTGCCCTGAATGCTTAAGTGATATTTGGGTTCCAAGTCAGACAACCTTGGCAAACTCTCCCTACCAGATATAAAGACCTATTTTCGCAGGCAGCTTCAGCCTTGCAACTTGGAGGGATTCAGAAGGAAGTGTGCACTGAGCTCTGGAGTATTCAGGGTAGGAGGTTAACCCCCAGATCTTATAGTAGACCACCTCCTAGGCCCTGCCAGCCCTGTGCTTCGGGCTTCTTCCATCCTGATCTTCCCAAATACCTCTAAAGATTTTTTGTTAGAATTATCTACACTCTTTTTTTTTTTTTTAAATTTATTTATTTATTTATTTGTTTGCTTGTTGTGTTTGTTTGTTTCTTTATTCATTTTGTGGCTGGCTCAGCCTGCCCCGGTGGTGGCGCTGGCGCAGCATGTGGTGCCGGGGATCGAACCGCAGTCCCCACAGTTGCCTGAGCCCTCCAAGCAGGCGCTTTAGACCACTGAACCATCTCGCCGGCCCTAGAATTATCTACACTCTTTGTACTTTTATTTTATTTTATTGGGGCGGGGAGGGGGGAAGATCACAGATGGGACCCAGAACCTTGCTCTTGCCAGGCAGGCACTTAAGCCACTGAGCTATCTTCCCAGCCCATATATATATATATATATATATATATATATATATATATATATATATATATATTTGCCACAACCGGGGATTGAACTTGAGATCTTGTGCTTGCCAGGCAGACTCTTATGCAGTTAAGCTATCTCCCAAGCCCTTCTCATACTTTTTATTTATTTTTACTTTTTGATATATTTGATATAGGGTCTCACTAAGCAGCTCAGACTTGTAGCAGTCTTCCTGTCTTTAGCCTTCCCGATTCTGGCATTACAGGCACACACCACCATGCCCCATCTTGATGGCTAGCTCAGTGTGCCTGGGGATGGGGCCACATGGCATGTGGTGTTGGGGACCAAACTCCAGTCCCTGTGCTCGCCTAAGCAGGCGCTTAGTCCTCTGAGCTATCTCACCAACCTGTTATACTTTTAATTTATTTTAATTAATTAATTAATTTATTTATTTATTTTGCAGAACTGAGGATTGAACTCAGGTCCTTGCCTTTGCCACACAAGCACTTATTCAGCTGAGCTATCTCCCCAGCCCCACTGAGCTATCTCCCCAGGCCCTCTGTCATACTTTTAAAAAGAAAAAAGAGTGATTAGGTGTGATGGGGCACACCTATGAACCTAGCACACAGGAGGCTGACGCAGGAGAATCTCGAGGCCAGCCTAGGTTACATAGTGAGTTTAAGGCCGGCTGAACTGCACAGTGAGACTGACTCAAAAAGACCAAAAAAGAAAAGAAAAGAAAAGAACAAAAGAAGATAAAAAAAAAAAAATGTAGCTGGAGGCTTGTCTTGGTTACTCTTCTCTTGTTGCTGGGACAAATACCCGACACTCAAAATTAAGGAAAGAAAGGTTTATTTAGCTCACAGTTACTGGAGGTTCCATACTCAGCTGGTCCCAAGGCAGAGTGGAACATAGCAGAGAGCGATGGTTCAAGGAGGTGACAAGAGCAGAGAGCAAAGGGAGGGGCAGCAGCTCAGGCAGCTAGTCAGCCTCTCTCCCCTCCTTACATTGTAACGCAGATTACCTGCCCCAGGGCAGGTGCAGATTCATGGGCACAATAATCAATTACAAAGTCCAGAAGCCACTGTGATGGCAGGAGGCTTTAGGGGGACACCTAGACATAAACCTTAACAAGGCTATTTGCACATGCCATTCCATTCATTATTCCAAATGCCATTTTAATCAGGCCAACACAAAAATATTTTACTATCCTCAAAAGTGATGCTGGTAACTGCAAATATTAAAAATACATATTCAGAACAAACAATTGCCCATCTAATTCCCTTATAGACACAATATATGTGAGATGATGCATTTGGCAGCTTTGTATAAAATTGTTTTGCAGCACAAAGTCTTCTAGTCTAGATTTATTTGCATTTCTATTGATAATAATAATAGTACCTTATAGTTTTCCCTAGAAAGTTTTTGCACAATAATGGTAATTTTATGTATTTGATAATTTTTTTTTTGTATGTGTGCAGGGTCTCACTACGTAGCTCAGACTCATAGTGATCCTCCTGTTTTCAGCCTCCTTAGTGCTGGGATTACAGGTATGCAGCAACACTCCTGCACTCCATTGCTGGCTCAGCATGCCCAGGGGCAGGGCCAGCATGGCATGCGGTACCAGGGATGGAACCCTGGCCCCTGTGCTTACCTAAGTAAGTGCTTGGTCCACTGAACTATGTCACTGGCCCTTGTATTTGACAATTTTGGTGCTCTTAAAAATGACTTTTTATAGAATTTTATTTCTTAACTTTTACTGTTGTTTTTGAGACAAGGCCTCACAGTTCAGTATGGTCTTGAACTCACTATGTAGCCCAGGCTGGTCTCAAAATCATAGTGGTCTTCCTACCTCAGCCTCCTGTATGCTGGGATTGCAGGTGTATGCCACCTAATTGGCTTCATTTCTTTTTTTTTTTTT
>PVKN010008761.1:5588-24728 GCA_004027915.1 Capromys pilorides | reverse complement strand
CTTCGCCCGCGATGCGCTCGAAGATGTCGTTCACGAACGAGTTCATGATGCCCATCGCCTTGGACGAGATGCCCGTGTCGGGGTGCACCTGCTTGAGCACCTTGTACACGTACACCGAGTAGCTCTCCTTGCGGCTGCGCTTGCGCTTCTTGCCATCCTTCTTCTGCGCTTTGGTCACCGCCTTCTTGGAGCCCTTCTTCGGGGCGGGCGCAGACTTCGCTGGCTCAGGCATCCTTAAGATTTCAAAACAGAAGTGAAATGAAAATACCAAGCAGGTTTCTGCTATTTATAGGGCATTTATGCTAATGAGGGATTCAGAAAAACTCTTAGATAATTGGAAGACACACTACTGAGCCGTCATACATGGGCAGAACTATGCAAATGAGGGATGAAAATACAGCTTTTCTATTGGCTAACTTCGTGATGCTTTACCTAGCCAATCAGATGGTAGAATTCTCGATCCAGGAACTAGCTATAAAAGGAGCCATGTTTTACATTCTTTGCTATACTTGATTTTTTGTGAGCCTTATCTTTTTGTTGTAGGGCCTTAAGTATATTTGAGATGTCTGGACGCGGCAAGCAAGGAGGCAAAGCTCGCGCTAAAGCCAAGTCTCGCTCCTCTCGTGCGGGCCTGCAATTTCCTGTGGGCCGCGTGCACCGCCTGCTCCGCAAGGGCAACTACGCCGAGCGCGTGGGCGCCGGCGCCCCGGTCTACCTGGCGGCCGTGCTCGAGTACCTGACGGCCGAGATCCTGGAGCTGGCGGGCAACGCGGCGCGCGACAACAAGAAGACGCGCATCATCCCGCGCCACCTGCAGCTGGCCATCCGCAACGACGAGGAGCTGAACAAGCTGCTGGGTAAGGTGACGATCGCGCAGGGCGGCGTGCTGCCCAACATCCAGGCGGTGCTGCTGCCCAAGAAGACCGAGAGCCACCACAAGGCCAAGGGCAAATGATTTCACAGGCGTCTGAGTTTCCGGCATCCACATTAAACCAAAAGGCTCTTTTCAGAGCCCCCACCCTTTCAAGGAAGAGCTAAAAACACTAGGTAGTGCCAAGGTAAGTTTCAGGCTTTGTACTGAGTTTCTAAAAGCTGGCTTGAATGTGTTGTTGCATACCTGCAGTCCCAAAATTTCAAAAGTTTCCAACAGTTTGAGACTGCCCTGTGTGCATTTTTAAGGCTACTCTGAGCAACATATAGTAAGACCCTGAAAAAGTAGTATCAGTATACCAGGTGTCTTATTTCGCAGGAAACCGGAAAATTAGGTAATTGTTTACGTATACTATTCTGATTGGTCATTAACGCTCAACCATAGTTAACTGGAAAGTAAAAGGTGAGAATTTAAAATCTCATGGAGTGTACTTGATGGGGCCGGCCAAATAGCTCACCGGATTAAAGCGCCTGCAAGCCGGCGCAGGGGCGTGGGGCTGGGTGTTGATTCCCCCGCCTATCTTGCGGGTTTTACCCCGCCCCACCCCCGCGCTCTGAGACGGAGATTGAGACTGGGCGTGGCGGCGCCCGTCAGTAATCCCAGCTCTTGGGAGACTAAACCCGCAGACCACTAGGACTATAATCTAGTAGTGAGACGGAACACCCTATAGACTGTTCCCTAAAATGCCAAAAAAAAAAAAGAAAAAAAAAAAAAAATGTACGTGAGACTCTGGACAAGTTCCCTGATCTGGTAAATTCCCTGCCTGACAAACACGTGGCTTGTCTTGCTTCATGCCCTAATAACCTGGTACTCTGGGGCGTGTACTACATAGTAGAAATATTTTAGGAGGAACCCCTAGGTTTCCAACCCAGCCTGAAAATCCATCCTGGTAACTAAAAGGCTTTGTCAGGCACCTAGTGCAGCAGAGAAACAGGAAAAAGGGAAAGGGGCTTTATTTTCTCTGAGGACATAGAAGGAATTTGGGGAAGATAAGGAACTTCTGGATGGGAGCAAAGGCAGAGGCTTTTATGGCCTCCCGCCAGAGGAGTTTGAAGGGGATGTTTAGATATACCTGAGGAGCTGATTGGGGTGTTCACTGAGGTGGCTGGAGGGGTGAAAATTAAGTGTATCCAGGGCTGAGCTGGAGAAGAAGGGAGATGGCCTTTGGGAAGATAAGCTGTTGTTTTAAGGGCATCAGTCATACTAGATGAACATCATAGTGATTTACCAATTCATAGTAGGGCCAGAACCAATCAGTAGCAATTTCTGCAATGACAAAAATTGTTCTGGGACCATGCAAAAACCTCTCGTGTACTGTTCTCCTGGATTCTTGTTCTATTGAGCTTGTTTTCAAGCTGACATGGTTTATGATTTGAAATGGACGTTGAGGGAATCGCAGTGGGTACAGGCTGACCAGTGAGTGCCCTTGAGCTCAGGCTGGCTTAGCCCGACAGCCATGTACTCAAAGTCTGGGAATTCTTTGGAAGCAGAGTGGAATTGCTTCATCTGGAGTTTGAACCTATGTAAGCTGGAAAAACACATTTTTTTTTTAACCCAAGCATAATCTGATTCTTGTGACACAACTTTCCAGATGTTGACATCTCTGCCATGTCCTGTAGCAGCCTCTACTTCCCTACTTTGCCCCATCAGCCATCCTGAAAAGGAAATGGTTCAGTGTCTTGGTGACATGGGGGAATGAAATTCTGGACCTGAAAGGTACCTGGGACAAGTTCCTGTTCTCTAAAACCGCAGAAGGAATTTTAGGAACAAAGGAAGGTTAAAAGAATATTTACTGGGGGAAAGAAAGCTTCTGTCTGAGAGAGAAACAGAAGGGGAGCCCATCCCCCCACCCCACTCCACCAACAGATTGTCCCCAAGAAGCTGTCTCTTCCAGGACCTTTATAGAGTAAAACCATGGGGTGAGGGTGGAGCCCAAGGTCGTAGAAAATATGGGAATTGGCTTAGGTGGGCATGAGGTGTGACAAAACTATGGTCAACCAATGAGATCACAAGCACCATTGCTCAGGTAAAGTTGATTAAATCCAGGACAAAATGAAGCCAATCACAGGACAGGGCCTCTTCCTGTTGGAAGGCTGAAAGCACACAGTGCTCACAGACAGAGCAGGCAGGAAGGACACTGAAGCCAGACCTCTTTGGAGTCTGGTAATTCTCATCCCAGCTGCCCTGTATAATCACGTGATTTAAATAAAGCCAACTTCCTGTTGGGAGTTGGGTTAGTGACTCTTCAAGGTTCTTTCAAGGTGATTGATACCAATTTAGAATATCAATCCCTGATGCCCATCCCTAGAGAAGTATACTGCTGTGTTTATTTATTTTTGTCTTGAGGTGCCCAAAACAGGGAAGAGTGGCTGTCTTCCAAAGCTGCAAAGTAGGGGCTGGGGAGATGGCCCTGTGGCACAAGTGCTGCCTGGCAAATGCAAGGTCATAAGTTCAAACCCCAGTCCTGAAAAAAAAAAAGAAAAGTTGCAAAGTCATCTTGTCTCCTGTTTTGTCCTTGAGGGCCTGGTCTTGTCTGACTGCCTATAATATTTTTAGCTAATTTAGGTTACTACAACATTGGTGCTCAGTGAAGGCAAGATAAATAAACAGGAAGCACCCTGATGTCCAACTATTAGAATTTTCAGAGGCTTTATTTAAATCACTTGATTATACAGGGCAGCTGGGATGAGAATTACCAGACTCCAAAGAGGTCTGGCTTCAGTGTCCTTCCCGCCTGCTCTGTCTGTGAGCACTGTGTGCTTTCAGCCTAGCATTTCTCGTACTTGAAGAACTTGGGTTTTCTGGGTCAAAATTACTTCCTGTGGGGCTTGGAATCCTTTTCATTTACTTCCAAGTCCCTTGAGCACAGAGCCCACGTTCTCCAGGTTACTAAACCTCTCTCTGAGGCTATCTCTTGTATCTACTCACCTTTCTGTGAGGAAAAACCCAGTTGAGTACAGAGTTTAGAAATAAGAACACTGGGTGATCAAAAGTGACAGTGTGTATTTGCTCCCTGTACGCGGACTTATTTAATCTGACAATTTCAGAAGTGGGTTCTATCCCTATGAGAGATTTAAAAGCGAGGAAATTGAGAAACAGATTAAAAGATTAAATCCTGAGGTAAGAAATAGAGAACTAGTGGTGATTCTTCCATAGCCATCTTTCTCTTACATAGTCAGAAAAATGGAATAAAAAACACCATATGTAGTGAGTGAACTTTGCCCACATGCCAGAGTGTTCCTGGTGCCATCCTAAACTCTGGAGAACTTATTACTGCTTTCTTTTGGTACTGGGAATGAAACTCAGGACCTTGCACTTGCCAGGCAGGCACTTTGCCACTGAGCTATATTCCCAGCTGTGGAGAACTTGAAGTAAGGAGGAAAATTAATTTTCCCCAGAAACAACATGAAGACAAATCTTTACAATGCGATGGCACAGTGAAACCAGAAAAAAAAAAAAACTAGTAGCTCTCTGATTTAGTGTGGTAAATGAAACAGAGGGACTTGGTTTGGTGACAGATTTTTTTTTTTTTTTCCGGAACCGGCAATTGAACCCAGGCCCTTGCACCTGCCAGGCAAGCGCTTATCGTACTGAGCTATCTCCCCAACCCTGACAGATGGTTTTTGGTTCTTTGTTTTTTGGCAGGACCAGAGTTTGAACTGACAACCTTGCACTTGCCAGGCAGGCACTTATGCCACAGAGCTATTTCCTGGCCCCCCCTGACAGATGGTTTTTAAGTGCTACAGGACTTGATAAACATATCTATTATGGTGAGTTAGGAAAGGAAATTGGAAAGACTATGATTAAATTCTCTGAACTCTAACAACAAGGCTTTGCATCTGATTATTAAGTGATGAATGATACATTTAGTAATCAGTGATACTTAGTTAACTTCAATGTTTTCACATTCAGCAAAACCCCCATAAGGTAAAGGACTTCATTTTGTTCAAGTATAGATAATCTTCATAGATCGTCCCACACAGCACACCTTCCTTAATACAGGGACACCAAGTAAAATGTGGAGTTCAGTAAATCCATTATTGGGCAACCAGGAAGCCCTTTGTCCTACTGAGACAGTTTCTCACCATCTAGGCGTTAAATATGCACCAGACTTAAGTTGACAGAAGCACCTTCATTGCCAAGTGGAAACTGCCTTCTACTACGTTTGCATTGAGAGCCTCCTTGGGGAACTTGAGAGAAATGGAAAGTGACAGCTAACCACTTCTTACATAAGGGGGACAGCTAAAATCCTTCCCCTGAGCAGAGGACATCCCGCAAGCCCGCATTCCCCGTTTCCAGCACACCTCTTCACTTTGTAGTTTAGAAGGTCACTTTATCTAAAAGCCCTGGTTCCTTCAGGGGCAAATTCTCTGGTGGACAACAAATTCTCCATAGCTTCAGTTGGATTCCAGCCCTTGACCTAGCCTCCACTCAGCTTCCCTTAAGGTTCCTGGAAAGACTAACCTTGCCAAGTTCATGAGAATGCTACACCCAGGCCTCCCAGTTACTGAAAGTACCTAGCACTGGAGACAAATGTTCATCTCAGTTTTTCCTGAGCTTAAGGCTGTGCACAATCACACCTGGGTATACAAGTTGCTATGTCCTAAACGAAGTAATTCGGTGTAACACAGTATCCCCAATTCTAGTATCTCTTTTTAAAGATTGAAATAACATATGTACCAATAGACTCTCCTTTATTGTCATTATTCATTATTTTTTCTTTATCATTTGAACCTTGTTTTTCTTTTACAGATAAGAAGTTCTAGAAACAGCTGTAAAATAAAATAAACTACATTTTTTTAGGTTAGACTTAGGGTGACTTCTAAAGATTTCTCATGTGTTTATCCTAAATTATAACTATAAAAGTACATATTTCTACTAAGTATAATGCTATATCTTAGAAAATTATTAGGAATACAATTGAGGAAACTAAAGGATTCAGAAATAGCCACAGAATTCTTCCCTCTCCAGTTTCTCCAAATACCTTAAATATTGTACCAAACCAAAAAAGATAATCTTGGGCCAGGCAGATAGCTCTGAGCACTAAAGGGCCTGCTTAGGCAGGCTCAGGGACCAGGGTTTGATCCCTGGTTTGCCGTGCAGGCCCCACCCCTAGGGTGCCCTGAGATGGTAACTGAGACCAGGTGTGGTGGTGCATATATGTAGTCCCAGTGCTTGGAAGGTTGAAAACAGGAGGATCATTATGAGTTTGATCTGTGTAGTGAGATCATGTAGACCCTGTACTAAATACATAAAATTTTTTTTTAAAAAATGGATTTTCATGAGGAAACCTACTAAAAGACAGGAATTGCCTCTATTTATACCTAAGAAGCTGTTCTTTTTTTTTTTTTAATCACCACAATACATTTATTAGGCAAACAAAGCTCCTGCCCAAGAGAGGGACAGGAAGGGGGTCCAGAGTGGGTGTATAAAAGTGGGGGTATAAAAGGAGCCATTTAAGTCTCTTCCCTGGAAGAGACTTTTATAGAGGAAAACCACGTGGTGAGGTGAGACTAAAACTATAGAGAAGACATGGGAACTCTCTTAGGTGGATATGAAGTAGAACAAAACTGTGGTCAACCAATGAGATTACAAGCACCATTGCTCAGGTAAAATAGATTAAATCCAGTCTCTTCCAGTTGAGGGTTGGGTTAATGACTCAACTGGGCTCTTTCAAGGTGACTGATACCTACTTAGAATATCAATCCCTAATGCCCATCCCTAGGGAAGTGTGTAACTGTATTTGTTTACTCTTGTCTTGAGATCTGGCCCATAGCAAAGACGTCATCTTGTCTTCCATGTCATCCTTGAGGGTCTGGCCCTATCTAACTGCCTATAATATTTCTATCTAATTCAGCTCCCTACAACATTCCCCCATCTGAAGATGTAACCTGAACTGCCGTGTGGGAACCATGGGCGATGACTGCTTTGGCTTCTTAGGCTGAAAGAGGTCATAGTTGTCAAACAGCAGTCAGAGATACTCTCCAAAGGTCCTATCTAAAGGCCTTCAATAGACACCAGGCATCTTTATCTTGGGTAGGTGGAACAGCTTTAAATCTTTTTAGTTATAAAATAACATCATAATTAATATTTCTACCTGCATGTCCTTTGGTGTTGTTGTTTATTTATTTATGTTATGGCCTGCTCAGCCCACCCTAGGGGTGGGGCTGGCACAGCATGTGGTACCAGGGATCAAACCTCAGTCTCTGCCATTGCCTAAGCAGGTGCTTTAGACTGCTGAGCTATCTCTCTGGCCCTGCATTCCCTTTGGATTAAATGGCTCCTTTTCAGTGTGTAAGGATCAAACGTCTAATGAAGCACTTCTTACTGAATATTTGTAAGTAAAAGTTACAATTGGTGCAGTGACAGGAATGCCTCTGTCCAATGATCTTGCTGGGAAACTCCAAATGATGCAGTGCAAAAACTGATTCCGGGTGGATGACCTCCAGATGGTACAGGAACCTCCAAATGATCTAGGGAAAACTGATTTCCCAACCTGAAAAGTACTGGGGATGAGTTCGTGTTTTCTAAAACCGAAGAATGAATTTCTTCATTCTTAATGGAAGCAGAATACATTTATTAGGGGAAAGAAAGCTCCTGCCCAAGAGAGGGACAGGAGGGCGTCCCTCTAAGAAGCTATTCTTAGCAAACAGAAATCTACTGTTTTAAATAAATATAACTGGAATATGGCATGTAGATTTCAAAATAAAATGTATCTGCAGACAGTGAATTAGTGTAGTTACAGATTTTGTTAAATCGGTCCTTCATTGAACTTCATTATAATTACTTATTTTCCTATAGGTTAGAAAAGGTGAGAAAACCTACCTCTCTTTGGATTTAGCACCTAAGAGGTTTGCTTAGAGCTGAAGCTTTTTCTAGAAGATGCCAGGATATTAAGCTCCGTGATCTACAGGGTATCAGTTGCTATTTGGGGCTGACCTTCACCAAATGCTTCTCTACTTATCACAGTCTATTCAGATAGCTATAAAAATTGATGCAAATTGGATAATTAAACAATGTAAATCTATTGTTCTCACAGCTTCTAGAGTGGGGAAATCTAACACGAAGGTGCAGCAGGGTTCATTTTCCATGGAGCTCTATTCCTGGCACCTAGGCAGCTGGTGTCTACTAGTACTCAACTGGCCTCCCCTGGATGGAGTCAATGAGGGCTCTCACAACTCTTCTTACAAGGCATAAGTTGAATCCCAGCACTTGGGAGGCTGAGGCAGGAGGATTGGTGCAAGTCTGAGACCAACCTGGGCTACAAAAGTGAACTCAAGGCCAGCCCGAACTGCACAGCAAGACCCTGTCTCAAAAAGATAAAAAAAAAAAAAAAAAAAACCCAAGGCATAAGTTGAACACCACTAGGGTCCCATCCTTACCATTTTCTTTATCCCTAATAATCCCATAAAGGGTCTGCCCTCAAATGACTGTTATATTGGGGTATAGAGCTACAATATAGGAATTAGGTGAGCACAAATCAGTCTGTCGCATTTCCCCCTCGAGTAAAAAATTTCGTGTCTGAGTCTCATGCAAAAATACATTCATTTCATCTTAACGGATACCAAAGTTTTTTTCCATTCCACGTCACTTTCATACTCCAATGTATCATCTGTATTATCTAAGATACACATGAAACTCAAGGGACAGTGCAGCTTGAATAAAAAAATCCATTCTACTTGTCACCCTGTAAAACCAGATGTTTTATAGGTTGTTTTGATCTTTTGTATAAACTCAGCCTGCCCTGGGGGCAGTGCTGGCACGGCATGCGGTGCCAGGGATCAAACCATGGTCCCTGAGATTGCCTAAGCTTGCCTAAGCAGGTGTTTTAGACTGCTGAGCCTTCTCGCTGGCCCTGTTTTATGTTTCTTTACCTACCTCAGCACTGTGGTGCTAGAGACAGAGCTGCATTCTTCCTCTCCTACCTCTTCCACCCTGTGTCCACGCACAGCCTGAGGTGAAAGAGAAAGCCCCAGTATCTCTGCACTAACTTGGGCCCCTTCTCCCTTTCTTCTTAAGGACAGTGTACCTTTAGAGCTGGATATCTCTGGGGTCTTGCCTTCTATAATCAAACAAATCTGCTTCCTTCCTTCCTTCCTTCCTTCCTTCCTTCCAATTTTCTGTCTAAAGTAGCAGCTGCTGGGCTGAGGAGGTAGCTCAGTGGACTAAGTGCTTGCTTAGCAAGTGCAAGGTCCTGAGTTCGATTCCTGGTACCCCTCCCCCCCCAAAAAAAAGCAGCTGCTGTGTTGGCACTGAACCAATACAGGATAACGGTTCAATCCCAGCACCACATACTGCATCAGCCCCACCCCCTGGGCAGGCTGAACCGGCCATAATATAAATAAATAAATAGTTTTTTTAAAAAATATAGGAATAAATATTCAAAACATTGGGGTAAACAAATTTTACAAAATAATATGAAGTTAATGATTTCCCTTGACAACTGACAAACATGTTAGGAAAATGTAAACAATGTACCATGAAAAAGGATCAAGCACAGTATTTTCCATCCTTTATTAAATTCAAATAGCTAATACACATAAAAAAGTAAACTGCTGTTAAGTTACTCACATTACAAAAATAAAAGGATGCCATTTCTTACCCAGAAACAGAGAACCAGTAACACCAGTGATCTCAGTATCACTCAGGGTGAGGAAGAGCTGTCCCTGTCAGTCACCACCTTTGAGACTCTATGCTGGTCACCTGTGGAACTTCTTTACAGACACTTGGGAAGAAAGATGTCTATCAACTAGCAATAAATGTATAATTAGATAAAATTATACATATGAAAACTCTTCTCAACACTGTACTGAAAAAAATCTAATCATGGTTATAAATCATGTAGACAGCATAAGAACAGTTTGCCTAAACCATGGGACATCTATCCACAATGTAGAATATTATGTGGCAACTAAAAATACTAAGGCAGTGAGGTTCCAGCCAGATAGCTCAGTGGTAGATTGGAATTTAAAAAAAAATGTAAGGCAATGAGACATGTTGGAGTTCCTTTCTGGCTCTCGCCTCGGTCCAAGAAGTCTAAACTTACAAGCCTAAAAATTCGTTACTGGAATTTTACCAAGTTAATTCCAATCTACCACTCCCAGGATAACCCACGGCGGTAACAAAGACACTAAAACATATTTATATAATTAACAGGGAGCCAAGGCAGTATGTCCCATTGCCTTGCTTTTTTTTTTTTTTTAAATTAGTAAAGAGTCTACAGGGTCTCACTACGTAGATCAGACTTGTAGTGGTCCTCCTGTTTTCAGCCTCCCAAGTGCTGGGACTATAGGTACAACACCACGCCCGGTCTCAATGGCTGTCTCATTGTGCCCAGGGTGGGGGCTGGCATGGCAGGCCAGGGATTGAACTCCTGGCCTCTGTCTCTGCCTAAGCAGGTGTATTAATCTGCTGAGCTAAGAGAGTGACTGAGGGCTGCACTCAGGTTTTATTCAGTGGAGAAAGGGGAATGGCTTGCGAAAGGAAATTGTGGGAAGAAGGTGAGCACTGAGAGCTGGGCTAGGTAGGAGGCCTGCCTTCACCTCCACCATATTCAGAGAGGATATGCAGAGGAAGTAATTTATATTACGCTATTGAGATACTATCTAATATTTTGGGCATCTGGTGCTTCAGCTCTGATGTGTAATCTTTCAAGCCCCAGGAAGTCATAGCTTCTATCTCGAGGCTCGATCCCAGCTGACACCATGGAGCATTGGCTCTTCATCCTGTTATCAGGGAAACATGCGTGCCATCTTCAAAAATTACCACCAGCACCTTGGCTAGACCAATACACACTGCTTAAGGCCAAATGAAAGGATAATGAGAAGTCCTAGCCAGCACTGTACATTTCAATATGAGGAAACAGGGTTAGGCTCAGTCAAAATAGAGACAGACAGTCACTCTTCTTTCAAGGGGAGCTGCTGAAGCGGTCCTCCACAGGATACAATACATACATACATACATACATACATACATACTGAGTTTACAACCATAGGTATCATGGTTTGATCCCTACTCCCAGGGCAGGCTGAGCCAGCCATAACATAAATATATAAATAAAGTTAAAAAAAAACAAAACTGAGTTTACAAACCTTTCTTCCCATTGAATTAAGAGAAAATAACTGTATATCCTATTTTGTATTTCTTAACTTACTTTATTTTACTTACTTTTTAATTTATTTTTATTCATTTTAATAAAAAAAAAAAGATAAAATAGCAATGAAACAGTTTCCAAGCATGTTAGTAGGACAGTTACAATAAGAAGAAATGTCTGGGGGCCAGGGAGATAGCTCTGTGGAATAACTGCTTGCCTGGCAAGTGCAAGGTACTGAGTTTGATCCCTGATACCACCAAAAACCAAAACAAAGAAACAAAAACATTTGCAGGGCGTGGTGGCACACACCTGTAATCCCAGCACTTGGGAGGCTGAGGCAGGAGGGTCAGTGGGAGCTTGAGACCAGCCTGGGCTACAAAAGTGAGCCCAAAGCCAGCCTGAACTGCATAGCGAGACCCTGTCTCAAAAAGACAAAAAAGAAAAAGAAAAAGAAAAAAAGCTGGGGAGATAGCTCAGTAGAATAAGCACTTGTCTGGAAAAAGCTAAAGGACCTGAGTTCAATCCCTGGTTCCAAAAAAAAACAAAAAGAAAGAAAATGTGTTAAAAAGAAAAAAAAAAAAGAACGGTCTTACTAATAATGCTTAGACAAGACAGTATGTCTGTATCTTGTCCTCTAAATAACTACTATGAAGACAACAATGTACAATGTATTAATTGTTGTAACTGTCATACTAACCTGTTTTGAAACTATTTCATTGCTATTTTATCTTTTTTCTCATTAAAATAAATAAATAAGACAAATACTGTGTTCATGGAAAATAGATGTTTGGCTTAAGTAATGAAGCATGAGGGTCACATAGCTGGCATGTGTAGCCCAATCAGAGGTGTTTTATCTATTAAAATGTGTACTCTACAGTAAGGCCAACTCACTGTGTTCTATGTTCTAACTCCTGGGATTACACAGTTAATGTTTTCATTTACAGGGTAAGTGTGTTGAGAATGAGATTTTGCTCATTGCTGTACTCTGGCACATCACATGTGTCCTATGAAGTGAACTTTCAATAAACACTTGAAGCAAGTACTTGGAATAAATATGTTCACAGCCAACCATATCTGCACAGAATGTAGTGTTCACTATCTAAAATGCAGGTACTAGGGATTTTGTTCCCAGGTTAGATGCCATGAAAGTTACTACTTGGTCATAAATTCCAATAGCTAAATATGGAGAGAAGATTCATGACCAATTCTAGAGCTTTACTGTCCAATACAGCAGTCATGAACAACCTATGACATTTTATATTTAAATTTAATAATTAAGTAAGTCAGGTGTGGTGGCACATGGCTACAATTCCAGCACTTGGGAGGCTGAGGCAAGAGGATCAATGTGAGTTCCAGACCAGCCTGGGCTACAAAAGTGAGCTCAAGGCCAGCCTGAACTGCAGAGCGAGACCCTGTCTCAAAAAAACTAACTAGGGACTGGGGAAATAGCTAAGGGGCACAAGTGCCTGCCTGGCAAATGCAAAGTCCTGAGTTCAATCCCCAGTTCGCTTAAACAAACAAACAAAACTAAATAAATAAATTTAATAATTAAATATTTAATTTTTCAGTTTCACAAAACTCATTGCAAGTTGCTAGAGAATACTGTGTTGAACACTACGAAAATGGAACAGTTTATCACCTCAAAACTTCTGCTAACTAGCCCTAGGCTATGTACTTTTTGTACCTTTGAGCTTAAAACTGCACTGAACCAATACAGGACAACACTTACATCTGATTTTCAGATAAGAAGCAATTATTTTAGTATAAGGCTGTCCCCCTGCCAAGAACTGCAATATATACACACTGCCAAAAACAAAAAGAATTGTTATCTTAAACTCAAACTTAACTGAACATTTTGCATTTGTGTTTGTCAAATCTGGCAATCTTATCTGAAAAGCAAAATTATAGCATCTTCTCTAGGAGTCTAGGTATTTTCACCATGGTGAATTGTATTTGAGTAATTTAGAAGTGTCAATACCCAGAGGAAAGGGGCTAGGGAGGTAGCTACATGGCACAAGTGTCTGCCTGGCAAGTGCAAGGTCATGAGTTTGAACCCTGGTCCCGCAAAAAAATAAAAATGAAATTAATAATAATAATAAATAAATATATATATATATATATATATATATATATATATATATATATATATACACACATATGATATTCCATTGTTTTAGGGGCCAGCAAGATGGCTCAGTGATCTCAAGCACATGCTTAGGCAAGCTTAGGCAACCTCAGAGACCGAAGTTCAATCCCTGGCACTACAAACTGCTCCAGCCCCACCCCCAGGGCAGACTGAGCCAGCCATTAAAAAAAAAAAAAAATACCTAGAGAAAAACGTCGTCATTATGAGGGAGCTACAGGTTTTCTATACACATGAAAAAGGCTGTGAAGGAGGTTCTCAAATACATTTGCTTTGATTTATTTTTTTTCTCTTAGGTTTCAAACCTTCTTTTCACAAAGACTTGCCAAGATCCTAAGTGCCTGCTAAACACACCAACTCTCACAATAAAAGGATGGAGTCAATGCTCTATATCACGGACTATTCTTTTTGCTATTAAAAATTTACTCTAGGTGTATTTCTTTGTGTTTACATGGGAGCAATGAAAATGGGGGCGGTATTATCAAGAGGAATTCTGAGGCCAGGGAGATGGCTCAGTACACTAAGCGCTTGGCTGGCAAGCACAAGGTCCTGAGTTCAATCCCTGCCACCGTTAAAAAAAAAAAAAAAAAAAAAAAGAGGAATTCTGGTTCTTACAAACTGTGTCTAAAACAAGTGATACATTCACAGAGTTCAAACACTGAACTCTGTGTTTAAGTTCAGTGTTGAACAAACAAGTTATCTATTAAGATTCGATCTCTCTCAGTGGGGCACACCTCTAATCCCAGCACTTGAGAGGCTGAGGCAGGAGGACTGGTGTGAGTTTGAGACCAGCCTGGGCTACAAAAGTGAGCTCAAGTCCAGCCTGAACTGCATAGCGAGACCCTGTCTCAAAAAGACAAAAAAGAAAAAAGAAAAAGATTCAATCTCTCCATTTCCCAACCTCATCAAATTTTTGGCTAAATATCTGCCTAATATAAATTTGAGATGACAGGAATAAGTATTTCTTTTAGATCATCCTGCCTTTTTATTCTCAAAGGGAAGTCATCAATATACATTGTTTGCATTGCTGTTTTAATAACAGAAAACAAAAGTCTTGGGGAGATAGCTCAGGGACACAAGTGCCTGCCTGGCAAGCACAAGGTCCTGAATTCGATCCCCAGTTGGAAAATCTCATATTTTGGAGAACACACAAAGCTCCCCACATGCAATTGAATGGTATTACACTGCAAGGTTGCTCTTTACTTTATACAACCCTTTCTGTATCAGTCAGGGCTCTCTGGACAAACAAAAGCAATGGTGAAGAGATCAAGAGAAAAGAAAGGAATTTATGAGGGAGGTTGAGACACTCTGTTTTGAAGGTTGAAAATTCCTACAACTGGCTCTTTGCAGATTGGAGACCATAGGAAAGTGGTAACTGCTGAGTCCAAGTCCAAAGGCCTCAGAAAAAATAAAGGACATGGTGTAGCTTTCAATGCAATGCCAGATCCTGTAATGGAGTGGGTCCCTGGTGTACACGCCGAGTCCAAAGGCCACAGAGCCACAACTTCTAATGTTTTAGGGGAGAAGACAGATGTATCCTGGCTCCAGAAGAGAAACCAATCATCCTGTTTGTGTTCCCTACAGGCCTCCAGTTGATTGGTTGATACAATTAAGGACTTCCCCAAAGTCCCTCAACCCTTGACTTGGGGTATTAAGTTTCTAACACAGGAATTTGGGAAGAGGCATAAACTCCTGGCAGGAACTTGGGTTATTTCCAGTCTTTCTAATAAACAATCTTGGAATGATTAATCCTAATTGATAATTAAATTGAAATGACTCTCTCATATCCTGGTGGGATGCTGGATACTCAACGAAAATTCAGGTGACTTTCGGTTGGATTTAGGATTCTTCCCCTTAGAAACTAACATAGTTTTTAAAAGATTAGGTATCTTTTTTTTTTTTTTTTTTTAATGAGCAGAACATTTACTGAGGAAAAGAAAGCTCCAGTCCAACGGAGGGAAAGGAAGGGGACCACGAGTGGGTGATCCCCCAAGATTAGACATCTTGAACCTCAATGTCTTCATCTCTAAAATAGAGGTAATGTCAGCCTAACAGACTAGGAAAATGGGGGGAAAACGTGTGAAAATATTTTAAAGCTCCAAAGAGCAGCCCAATAAAATGATTTAATAATCAACATCATTTCTTTTGTGGGAGTTGTATCTATAACGTGTTGCCCTAGGAGCTGATTGCCCACATTCCACTCTGGTAGGAAGAAATAGGTGAGGGAGGGGGGAGGGGAGGAAGGCAGTGTCACTAATTATCTTCTTGGGATACCCCCAGCTTAAACTGTCATTCCCTACCCTTGCTTGAAGGAATGAGCAAACACAATTCCCAAACTGCTGGAACCCGGTGCTTGCAGCTCCTTCACATGCTGTAGATGTCAGATGTTAAGAACCTCTTTGCTGGGCTGGGGCAGTGGCTGACTGGTGGTGCTTGCTTCACACGTGTGAGGACCGGAGAGAGATCCACTACAAGGCAAGAAAAAAGGCTCTGCTGCTCTAAGCAATTCTCTGTGTCGGGGGACACGGCTGATTGGTCTGCTGCTGTGTTCCCTTCCCCCAGTATGTTGTCTTGATGCAGGAAGAAAAAACTGATCTCTGGTGAATGATCTCCAAATGATACAGAGAACCTCCAAGTGATATAGGGAAAACTGACCTTCCAACTTGAAAAGTACCTGGAATGAGTTCGTGTTCTCTAAAACTGAAGAATGAATTTTGGGAACAAATAGAGATTATGAGCAAAATAGATTTATTGGGGGAAAGAAACCTCCTGTCTAAGAGAGGGTGGGTGTCCTGAGTGGGTGCTCCCCCCAGGAAGCTGTCTCTTCCAAGGAGCTTTATAGAGGAAAACCACGAGGTGGTTGGGGGGGGCGTGTCTAAGGTTGTGGAGAAGACAAGGGAACTCACTTAGGTGAGTATGAGGTGGGACAAAACTGTGGTCAACCAATGAGATTATAAGCACCATTGCTCAGGTAAAATAGACTAAATCCAGTCTCTTCCTGTTGAGGGTTGGGTTAGTAACTCAATTGGGCTCTTTCAAGGTGACTGATACCTACTTAGAATATCAGTCCCTGATGCCCATCCCTAGGGAAGTATGTAGCTATATTTGTTTACTCTTGTCTTGAGATCTGGCCCACATTGGAGGAGTGTTTGTTTATAGTTGTTATAGTTGTGAAATCATCTTGTCGTCCTTGAGGGCCTGGCCCTATCTGCCTATTATATATATACATATACATATATGCATATATGCACATATATATTTTTTTCTGGTCTTTTTGAGACAGGGTCTCACTATGCAGTTCAGGCTGGCCTTGAGCTCACTTTTGCAGCCCAGGCTGGTCTCGAACTCACATTGATCCTCCTGTCATGAGGCCTATACTGAGTACAGATTTTATATCTGAACTTCCAGGAACTGGAAGGCTAGTCTTAGATCTTCTCTTAATACCTCTGCACACATATACACACGTGTAGAGATACAGACAGGTGTTCTGGAAAGAAAAGCAAATCCAGAGCTAAATATCTTGGAGTTGTGTTTCACCACCATCATTTACCAAATGTCTCACTGTAGTTAGTCACCAGCCATCTCTGGAGATCAAGCTTTCTTCACCTATGAAATGAAGTAATGGGATCTTTCAAAAATGCGATGGTATTTTTGACAACATTTGGCTTCTTAGAAGACAAACTGCCAAGAGTAATGAAGAAGATATTGAAAAATCTGCCAGGGATTTCTGCAGAGATTGAGGTGATTGGAGTTGCTAAACCACAGCACTGTTTCATCCCTGTGCCATCTGGCGGAGCCACGGCATAGATGGGTCCTGCTGGAATGCTGGTTGTGCGCCCACCTACGTCCTACCAGGCCTGCTCTGGGCTTAGAAGCGGCAGCCCCAGTGGAATGGGCAGAGATTTCAGCCTCATCCAAGTGGCTTTCCAGGTTTAGAAGCTCTCAAGACACAAACGTTCCCCACATAGCTGATTCCACTAACTTCCATGGACTTCCTGAGCAACAAAAGGAAAAATGAGGCGGAGCCTAGGGAGGAGGGGCCTGGGCATGTTGTTGGTGTGGGTGGAGCTAAGAAGCAAACTCCCGTTGGGGTTGTAGATGAGAGGACGGAGCCCTCAACTAATCAGTCTTGTTCTAGTCCACGGCAAGAAAAACTCGTCAGTGCTGCGTTCATATTAACAAGCTGAGTTGTCCCGGTGTTGTCATTCCTTCAGATTTGCAACTGAGAAATCTGATTTTGTTCAGCATAACAACAGCAACCTAAAACGAGCCATTCAGACAGCATTTCCACCATGGGAAAACCTACAAATAAAAGTTTTTATCTTCTCGTTCCTGCAAAGCTGGTTGTTTAAACATTCTCATCAACCGTCTTGAATGTACTCTGCTCCTTGAGTGACTCTGTGTCTCAGACTCCCTCTCTCTCTCTCTCTCTCTCTCTCTCTCTCTCTCTCACACACACACACACACACACACACACACACTCACTCACTCACTGGCTTACTCTCCTGTGTTGTTTTCCTACCTAAAAGGCTCTTTCTCACTTGCCAAGGGATTCCCGTTCTTCTGCACTGACTCAAGTCCCGCGCTGTCTCTTATGATCTGCAGTGGCCACGTGATGTTTCTGTACCGTGTCTCATTTCCTACATACCTATTGTTCTGCGGTGGGGATGTTGGGGTGCAGGCACGTCAGCACAGCATGGCCAGGGCGCCATGAGCAAGGGCACTGTGAGCACTAAGCAGAGCTCTTCACAGTTTCCCTAGAGACTTTCTCCTGGGGTTGCCTGGTGATGAGCTCAGTAGGAACGGTGTCTGCCTTGCTCCCTGTGGGAGGATTAGCCTGTGTTGCTCCTGCTGGGATCGGCTCTCTTCTCTGGCACCTGCATAGAAAATGTTTAATCTCCTTATTCAAGACTGAGCCCTTGTTTCCCTGGGAATGTAGAGCCTCTTCTGAATGTAGGCCCTCTGAGGCTGCCCCTTGTCAGGCACGTGGCTCCATGGGGTGCAAAGCAGGCTACAGGCATCTTGCATTTGCAACGTTGTCTCAAGAGTGCAAGTGGCTCTTGTGTCTGCTGAGAAAAGAGGCACTCAGAGTGAGCAGAGTGATCGACTGGAAGGCGCGGAACTTCTGAGGGAGGCAGAAGTCCGTGCACAGCAGTAAACACAAACAATCAAAGGGAGCTAAGTCATCCGTACAGCATTCTTAGCACTTTGTGCCACTTCTTTCCAAATGCACTTAATGAAAGCCCCAAAACAGTAACCTTCTTTGTAATGTCCCATATATGCCTTTGGACACCCATCTTTCTACTGTCCACTTTTTTCCCCCCACTGTCTTGTTCTCCTCTTCATTTTCACTACTTTAAAAAGAGCACTTTCTAAAAGCCTCATTCCTCTCTTCCATTGGGTAGCGGGAGGTGGGGGAGGAGCAAGGAGCCCCTGCTGGTGCACTCACAGATACCTCAGTGGGACCCAGCCTCCCAGCTGCACCTGTGAGCTCAGCTGTCATCTCTGGCGCCTGCATTTGCATTGTGGGACGGCACATGTAGCATGGATTCTTACTCCTGTGTTCTGTAGCTTAACTCAAACGTCAGAAGCTATGCTTCAAAATCGAACGGATATTCCTGGTTTCCTAAATTTACCATGATGTGTCAGGTATGTATGCCTGTAATCCCCAGCGCTCAGAAGATAGAGGCAGGAAGATTATGAAAAGCTTGAGGCCAACCTGGGCTACACAGTGAGTTCAGGCCAGCCTAGATTACACAGTCAGACCCTGTTTTAAAAAGAAAAAAAAAAAAAGTCCCCAGGGCATGCTGTAGTCCTCTGACTACAGAGACTGGGTATAGTGGTGCACGGCTCTAATCCCAGCGCTTGGGAGGCTGAAACAAGAGGATCACTATGAGTCCAATCTGTGTAGTGAGACCCTGTAAACTCTGTACTAAATAATTTTTTTTTTTTTTTTTTTTTTTTTTTTTTTTT
>PVKN010008760.1:6489-24778 GCA_004027915.1 Capromys pilorides | reverse complement strand
TAAGGCAAAAGAAAGAAATATATGGGATACATATAGAAAAGTCATTATTTGAAAGAGTCATTATTTGTAAATGACATGATCCTCTATATAAAAGACCCAAAAATTCCACCAATAATCTCCTAGAATTAATAACCAAATTCGGCAATGAATAAGGACACAAAGTCAACACAAAAATCAATTGCTTTTCTGTACATTACTAATGAACTCACTGAAAAAGAAATTACCAAAACAGCACTATTTACAATACCATCAAGAACAATTAAATTTAGGGATTAATTTAACCAAAAAAGTGAAAGATTTCTTCAACAAAAATTATATCACTCTGAAAAAAGGAGATCAAAGAAAGTGGAAAGATCCTATGATACTGAATAAGCAGAACCAACAGAGCAAAACTGATTATATTTCCAAAACTCATATTTAGATTTAACAGAAACCCAACAAGATGAAAACAACATTCCTCACAGAACTAGAAAATCCTCTCATGAAATATTATAATACTAATGCTTTTATGGAGCCAGAAGAAATCCAGAATAGCAATAGCAATCCTGGCAAAAAAAAGTGGGAGAGCTGGCAAGATATCTCAGCAGCATAGGCACCTGCTTGGCAAGCACAAGGTCCCAAGTTCAATTCCCAGTACTTAAAAAGAAAAAAAAAAGCCAGAGGCATCAAAATTCCAAACCTGAAGTTATAATACAAAGCAAAATTGATAAAACAGCATAATGCTGGCAGAAAGCAATTAACAGAATAGAAGAGGCAGAAATAATCTCAGGCACCCTTAATCATTTGATCTTTAACCGGGGCCAAAAATGTATCCTGGAGGAATGACAGTCTATTTAGTAAACAGTGAGGGCTATATTGGATATCCAGATGCAGAAAATTAAATCTATCTTATCATGTACTAAACTAAAATAAAAATGGATTGAAGATCTAAATATTAAAACTGAAACACTTAATCTGCTGGAATATAAAAGTGATAAGACTCTTAAAGCAGGAACCTTCTGGATGGAGCCCCAAAACTCATAGATTTAACAAATCAAGAAACAGTATATGTAAACAAGTGGGATCATATCAAATTAGAAAGATTCTTCACAGCAAAAGTAAACAACAACAGAGTGAAGGGACAACTTACAGAAGGGGAAAGAAATGTTTGCCAGCTGTTCATCAGACAGCGGACTCATATTTAGAAAGAATTAAAAAAAAATTAGACCCCAAGTAAAAGACCCAGTCAAAAATGGGCAACCAAAATGAATAGACATTTTTCAAAACAAGTATAAATAGCCAATTATATAAATTATAACTATAAATGGCCATTATGTAAATTCAACTTAAAACAACACTGAGATTCTATCTTGCTCCAGAAAGAATGGCTATCATCAAGAAATCAAATAACAGATGCTGGCAAGGCTATGGGGGGGACAAGAACCCTATTACATTGTTGGTGTGAATGTAAGCCAGTAAAACCATTATGGAAATCAGTATGGAGATTCCTCTGAACCCTAAAATTAGAAATTCCATTTGGCCCAGCTATTCTCCTTCTACATATTTTCCCCCCAAAATTAAAGACATCCTATTATAGTGTTAACATGTATACTCATGTTTATAACAGTACAGTTTATAGTACCTAAATCTTGTAAATGTCCTCCATGTCCATTAACAGATGAACGGACAAGAAAATGTGATATTTATACATAATGGAGTACTATTCTTCCACAAAGGAAAAACTTGAAGCATTTGTAGGTAAATGAATGTATTTTGAGACCATAATAAATGAATAAATAATCAGACACGCAGCTTAAATATTGAGTGATTTCTCTTATATTAGAAACCCAAAATATAAATAAAGAGCAAAATAAGAAATAGATACGGTAGCAGGGAGATCTTTTTAACTAAGAAAGAACCAAGAGATGGCAGGAGGAGAAAGAGAAGAGGAAAAGGGAAAAAATTAAAAGAAAAAATGGAAATAGAGCTTTCGCAGATGGGAAGGGAATAAGAGATGGAGGTGGCAGGAGGGACGGGAGATGTAGGGGACAGCCAAAAAGGGAATTACGAGGTGTTATGTACAGGTCCCAGCTCCCCTTGAGAAATGTATCCATCATGTACCGCTAATAAAAATAAATGCCAAAAATAATAAAATAAGTGTTTCTCCCTAGTTTGTAACAAAAGCCTAATCTTTAGTTCTTAGGGTCTCTGGCCTAGCGGTGGCATCATTTTCTATTCCTTTGCTCTGCTATGGAGGCCCTAGATGTGTCTTTGATCATTTCAAATGAACTGAGTGGAAGGGAGGGAGCTTAACTGCATGGATGTAAATCACTATCTTAAAGTGAAATAATTATTTCACAAACTTTGCTAACATCTCACTTGATGACATATATTAAATATGATTACTAATGGGCACTAGAAAAAATAATCGTGGCATGGCTTTCAGCTGGGAAGGAAATGCAGACCAAATGGCTAAGGATGTCAGAAATCCCTGCCCCAGGTCATCTGTCCCTGAGCATCAGCTCAAGGTACTTTCTTCCCTCCACTGAGGAGTAACTGTCCCCCAGAGAGCTTGCCTAGGTGTCTAGCTTAGAAGACATTTGTGGGTATTTCTCAAAAATGTTTTAATGTCAGTAAAAATGGAAAGATAATGTGCAGCAACATTTTCTCATTCTTCTTGCTTAAGGGAGAAAGGCAGCCTGGAAGCACAGGTTGAACTAAAGGAGCTCTAGCAAGTCGGCAGCTAGACGAGGAGATGGCCTGATGCCAGGAGACACGGGGCCCCTTTGCTGCGCCCACCCCCAACCAGGCACTGTGCACAGATTAACGCATTTAACCCTCATACAAGCCTACAGAGAGAGGGCTGTTAATTCTGTTATTTTATAGAGAAGGAGCCAAGTCAAAGAGGTTCTTCTAGGCAAGATCACATAATAGTTACGTGGCAGAGGGAAGGGGGAGGAGGTGGGTAACTTCTGTGGAAGTCAACATTGGGCTAAACAATGGAGTAGGGATCATTTCCCATACATACAGCTTTAGAGATTTTTGGTTTTGTCTCTGCAGAGTTCCCATCAACGGGGAAACTTTGGGAAAATTGCTTATCTTCTCAGAACCTCAGTTAAGTCATCTATAAATGGGAATAACACTGACTGTGGTGGGCTGAAATGAGTCTAAACATGTGATACCTACTTCAGAAGCACATTAGTTCTCTTCTCCCACTTTGCCTGCCCTAAAAGAGGAAAGACCCCTGAGGAAACTCTGACCTGTCTATCTTTTACACATTGGCAATACCTTCTCGTTCTCAAAGTATTTTCACATGCATTCTCCTAGGCAATTCTGGCTAAGAAGGACTAATACCCATGCCACTTCTCTGGCAGATGAAAAAATCATCTCAGAGGCACTGAGAAATCTTTCTGAGGTCACAGAACTCTAGCTGGGGCTGAGTGCCAGGTCCCCTGACTCCTGCACCGGATGGAGCAGTCCCTAGACACTGCATTTGCTGAATTACAAAGCAATGTAGCTGTACATCAAAGCCAAAAGCTACACCAGGATGCTGTGACAGCAATTTGGGGTTGAGTTTCTATTGACCTGTTAGCTGTCTACTCCTGACTGAAGCATCAGCTATCTTACCCTTGTGGTGTATAATGTGAGGTTTCAATAAAGAGCCAGGTAGGAACCATCCATCAGTGTCACCTGCCATGTCTGGAGGCCCTCTTGAAATGGGAGTCGAGGAGGAGAAATACAACCTGCAAGCCATAAACCAAGAACCAGACGCACCTCAAATCACCACTCTAGAAGGACTGGGCCTTCCTAACTTCAAAAGACTATAAATTATTATAAACAATAGCGAGTAAATAAAAATTATCAAAAATAATATGGAGTAAATAACATGATCTTAGCTTTATTACTCAACACAATTTAAACTTCCATTCAAATATATATATATATATATATATATATATATATATATATATTTATATATATTACTCAATCTTCTCTCCCTTTCATACCTATAGACAGAGTCTAACTCTGGTTCAGGTTTTTTGCTGTGCATTCACTGTGACTTTCACAGTTCACAGTTAAATCCTTCTCCATATTTGTATCCAAATCAATAATATTTGAGTCTTAATGCTATCACTCAATCTCCAGAGTAATGCTCAGTTAAAAAATGCTGTGCGACCAGCCTCATTTCCATTGCAGTATCTTAAGCTCCTGATGGGCAAACCTTCTGGAGTGGGAATCCTCGGCTTACCATTCCTCTCATGTGCAGGCTGCATGATTAGCTTCTTAAATCTGAGCGATGGTTTATGGCAAGGCGACGGCAGCCCACTGCACACATTACAGAGCAGACTTTGCATATAGGGAGAATAAATCTCAATGACCCTACAATCTTTCCCTCATAACCAGTTTTCTTTCCTATAACTGCATCTCTCCGAGGACAGTCTAGGGCTTCACTGCAATAAATAAATTAATGCAGAAGAAGAAACAGATGTGCTTCCCTCCATTCTGGAATTTTTTTAATACAGCAATTCATTTCAGAAAGAAGTGCAAGTGAGCTTCTGTCTATAAATTCCGCAAAGAAATGAATAAGGAGTGGGAATTTGTATCTAAAATAACAAAGAAGGGGTATAATTAAGGTTTGTTCCAACAAGTGCCCTAAGAATCCAATCAGTAGCAATGATGCCCCACATGCTAATTCTGGGATGGTCACCGACTCACTTTATGATCTGACACATGTCCTGTCACAGATCCAAAATGGGGTGGAATTTGCATTTGCCTCACAAGTTTGATGTAAGAAATATTTATTTGGAGTGAACATGTTACGTTTCACCCAGCACTTGTGGTGGATTGCCAACTGGTGGTCAACTTGTTACACCTAGCTGAACTGAACTAGCATGGTGCAGGGTGTGGGAGGCCTGCCTGAGCGTTGTTGCTAGCGGCATACGAGGCAGAACAGCTGGTGGAAGCTGTTAGGAAAGCTGTTTGAAGAAGCTGCTGCAGCTGTTGGAAGCTGCGGTTCTCTCGGGCTACTCTGCCACAGGACATTGTCATGCTGACTTTCCTCATGAATTTGGCTGTTTTCATTGGAGGAGAAGCTTGGGATATCGTTATCAGTGAGAATGGCTGTGGTTCATTTTGGGGGATCCCTGGTCCTCACTTTGAATATCTCTTCCTGGCTCCAGAGAAGCAAATGGTGGGTACTCTTCTCAGCCTAGTGGAGAAGCTTGTCGCATTGGCTTTCCTGATGGGAACTCCTCATTGTTGGAGGAGCTCAGGACCTCACTGTGGTTGAGGATGGCTGTGGTACTTTCCAGAGGAGCTCTGTCACCTGGAGCATTGCTTCCTGGCTCCAGCACAGGTCCCTGAGTCTGCTAGGACAGATCCTCCATCCCGCTGGCACAGACTTTCTAGCTTCCGCCGCTGACCTTTGAACCTTCTCAGTGTAGATCCATGAAATAAGCCTGAAAGAGACAATGTCATGGGCTCTAGACCTTCAGCTTGCCTTTTAGGAGGCAGTGTTTTGAGCTATAGGTCTTCAGCTGGACTCGTGCAGGATATCAGGATTCAGGCCCTCCACTGCATTCTTTGGTCTTCAGTATGTGGACAGATTGCCCGCACTCTTTGTATATGATTCTTCGTGTGATTCATTATAAAATAACCTTATAAGATGTGTCCTGTATTGTATTGTTTCACCTTTGTAAAAACCCCAAAACTGAAACACTACTAGAGAGTTTTGTGCTTTGCCCTAAAGAAAAGTTACAGGCTAGTTCAATTTAACAATTAATAGTTACAATTAATAGTTGTCATCAACTGACCACTCCCGCGATTCAGGATTATTCAAAAGGTGATATGCTGGGGATATCAGGAAGGGAGAAAGGCACAATACCTTGACTATCCTTTCTTCTCTGAGAAGTGTTCAAGGGTGTTTGTTTGTCTTCATGTCTCCATGCGCCACCCCAAGCTGAACAGAGTATCTAACTTACCAAAAAGAAGTCCTGATTCTGTGATTGCATGGGGTAACCAGATTCCGTCTTCCAGAAATGTGGAAGTAAGTACCAATGGGCTTCATCAGAGATTGATGATGAGAAAGTAAAAGGCATAGCTGCTATGGATAACCATATGACAGCCACTGAAAACATTGATTAGGGCTGGCGAGACAGCTCAGTGGACTAAGCACCTGCTTAGGCAAGCACAGTGACCTGGGTCTCATCCCCAGCACCATGTACAGTGCCTGCCCTGCCCCCAGGCACACTGAGTGGGCCAGAGAGACTGGACATGGTGGCATATGCCTGCAATCCCAGCACTGAGGAGGCAGAAAACAAGAAGATCACGTGTCTGAGCTGCGTAGTGAGACCCTATACCAAATACATATGCATTAGCCTAGGCCCCAGACATGCCATTCCTAAGTATATGTCAACGAGCTCTGAAAGCATATGCTTCTATCAAAACTTGCATACAGGATTAATATCACATGCTGACGTAAAACCTAATAAGAATTTTTTAAAAAAAGAAAACTACAGACCAATATCATGACTATTCATTGTGATCAAATATCTTTGGGATATAAGGATGACTCAATATATGCAAACAAACAAATAAGATAGCTCACATTAAAAAATAATGAGTGCTGGCCAAATAGCTCAGTGGATTAAAGCACCTGCAAGCAGGCGCAGGTTCTGGGGCTCGATCCCCGGGCCTGCTGTGCCGGCCCCATTCCCAGGGCCAATTGAGACTGGGCATGGTGGCACACCTGTAATCCCAGCTCTTGGGAGGCTGTAAATAGGTGGATCACTTTGAGTCCAATCTCATAGTAGGACCCTGAACACCCTGTAGACCCTTCCCTAAAATAATAATAATAATAATGGGCAGGAATTGATTTTGCTCAAAAGAACACACATAGAGGGTTAATAGGTATATGAAAAAGCGTTCAGGATCTCTAATTATCAATCATCAGAATTCCAAGATAAAACTACAATGAGATATCACTTCATGTTAGATTAGCTGAGCAATAGTTAACTACTCAGAAAAGGGAGCCCTTTACACTGTTAGTAGTAAATTAATTGAATTGCTTTGAAAACTAGTATAGAAGTTTCTCAAGCACTAGAAATAGAATTAACATATGACACACTGATCCTATTACTGAGTGTATGTCCAAGGGATAGAAATCACTATTCCAAAGAGATATCTTCACTCTTGTCTTCACTGCAACACTATTCGCAACTTCCAGGATTTGGAAACTACCTAACCACCCATCAATAGACTGGATTTTTAAAAACATGGTACATATACCCAGTGGAATACTATTTGTCCATTAAAAAGGAAATTCTATCATTTGCAACAACATGGATGAAATAAACCGGGAATTGAAATACACTATGAGATCATATATGTGAAATGTAATTTTTTTAAAAAAACTAAACCCATAGAAGCAAAATAGAATGGTGATCACAAAGAGCTGAGGAAGAGAGATCAGATAGGAATGGGAGTACTTTAGTAAAAGTGTCAGAAGTTTAAGTTAGAAAAAACAAATCGTAGTGATCTACTATACAGCATTGTGATTGACTGTTACTAATAATGAAGTACACTAAAATTGCTCATCTGGTGAATTTTTAAATGTTCTCGTCAGAAAGATGCTAAACATATGAATAGATGGATATGACAATCAGCTTTCTTTAAAGATTACATAATACATGCACACATTAAAACACTATATTGTGCACATAAAAATATATAATTTGCTACATGTCATTTAGAAATAGCTGAGTGACAGAAGCGAGAAACAAAAGGTTGTAATGATGCTGCGCCGTTTATATACAATGTCCAGAGTAGGGAGAGGAAGTAGACCCGAGGCTGCACGGGATATTGGGGGAGGGGGGCGATGGGAATAGCTGATAATGGGTGTGGAATTCCTTTTTGGATTGACGGAAATATTCTGGAGATAGAGAGTGGTGATGGCTGGACAACATAATGAATATACCAAAAACCACTTTTAAAAAGTCTCACTTTATAAGACACATATATCAAGCTTCATTTATGTATTTATTTGTTTGTTTGTTTGTTTGTTTGTTTTTAACTTTTTGCTAAGCTTTCTTCCAGAGCGGCTCAGTCCTTCTTGGCAGCTGCCTTCCTCATGGCGGCCAGCACGCTGCTCAGCTCCTCACGCTTCCTCTTGGCGCGGATGTGGGTCTCCACCCTTTTCTTGATGAACTTGAGGGCGCATTCGTCCTTGGAGACCTTGAGCAGCTCCACGGGCGAAGCTGCACACCTCCTGGATCATGTTCCGCACGAACTCGGTATATTTGGTGAGGCGTCCACGGCAGCGGATGTGCCTCGGTTTGCTCACGTTCTATTTGGATTAAGGAAGCCATGCAATCAGAACGTGAACATCAGGAACTGACGCATCCGTGCTGACCCAACACAAGCTAAGCAGAGGGTTAGACCTGCAGGAGGGAGATGCTCAAGAGAACAGCGGAGAGACTCACATCTCGGCACTGTGAAGCGCTCCGGTCCTAGTACGGGTCTTTCTAAGTCCCAGCTTAGACACCACTGCGCTGTGCCAACTTAATACAACCCCCACTTTCACCTGGTTGCTTGAGACAGTTTCTTACGCTTTGAACAACAATAACAACAAAGAAGTATCCATCCCGGTCTAAGACAAGCGCTTATTCCACTCCACACCCCACCAAAAAGCACTTTCTATGTTTCTCGGAAGCTCAGTGAGAATAAAACTTATGCACCGAAGATTTGATTCTGTCAAAGAAAAAGAAAGGACCCTATCACTTGATCAGAATATTCTGCGTGAAAATCTTCAAGGTCCAAACACAGCAGGACCCCAGAGTAACACATTCCTACGCCAAGAGGCCATAGACGGAGTGGAGACAGCGGCATCCGAGACTGAAGCGAGGACACTGTCCGAGCAGCTGCAAACTGCCCTGTGAATTCCTTGTCTTCCTCCTCACCCATCCCACCACGAGGGCATGCCCATCCCTCACTAAACTCCTAAATGAGTAACTGCTGGGAGGATACTTGATCAAATGTAGATACAGAGAACTGAGCCATTTCACTGTCCTTATTTTGTTAAAGTGACCCACAGAAGATCTTAGCTTTTCTCCCAAAGTATAAAACCATGTGATATATGACAGAAGGAATGGCGAACATTCTCCCTAATAGCATCTGTGAAAATTAACTTTCATTGATTTGCCATTAAAATTCTACATCCATAACTACTTTGTATAATGATTTACTCAGTAATTCTGATTTTGAGTCATGTGCCGGCAGGTGCACAGCTAATTTATAGAAGACAGTACAATCCTGTTAAGGGCACCAACAGATGCCTAAATCTGCGTCATTGTTCACCCCAGGGCTCCCCAAAACTGGAATCCCTGTGTCTTCCAGAGACATGGCTTATGGAAACTATTGCTTGCAAAATCAGGCTGATGCCTGTGAGGTCAAAAGCTTATTTGACTGATTATGTTTGATTCCACCCTGAATCAGTAGAGGCCCCCAGTTAATAACCAGCATTTGCTCCATGCTGGTGAAGTGTTTGCTGCTTTAAGTAGAGTTAACAATCTAATTAACTATAGAGACCGGCAAGATGAACACTCCATTCAGGGAGAAAGATAGATGACAATATCTTTAAGATCTGTGAGCACGGAGCTGTCTCTCCCCGTAATCCATTAGCAGTTATTGTCAAAGGTCGCTGTGTTAACTCTCATTCTTAAAAATCCCTTCCAAAAGCTGTCACCTTTTCTACTTGGGAGCAGGCATGTCAGCGATAAATATTCTATAATGATACTAGAGGACTTTGAAATCCCTAAGGATAAAATATTTCTAGAGAAGAACATGTCACCCCTGAGTTCAGAGCCCTTGGACATGCCATCCTCAATGACAAGGTCCCTGAACTCTAGCGGCTAAGCAAGTAAAGTCCTGCCATTGCCTTTCTCACAACAGTACTTGGCTACTGAAAATCTCTTTGACACTTTCATCTACCAAGCTGAAAGAAAAACAATGTTTTGAGCAGAAGATTATAGTCTTCAAGTGATTTGCAACCTGAAATTCATAATCTGATTTCATTCTAAGAGTATCTGAATTTGGTCTATTATTGAGTAAAAGTAACATCTTAACAATGGAAGGATTTTTGTACCTTTTTTCTTTTCTTTTAGTATTTTTTATGTATGTTACTACAGGGTCTGCAGGGAATCACTACACAGATCAGACTCCTAGTGATCCTCTTGTTTTCAGCCTCCCAAGTATAAGGATTACAGGCATGCACCACCATGCCCAGTCTCAGTCACTGTCTCTGCGTGCCCCAGGAGCGGGACCCGCATGACGTACCAGGGATAGAACTCCAGTTGCTGCATCTGCCTAAGCAGGCCTTTTAGCTATCTGGTCAGCCTCTTCTTTTTTATATATATTTCACTTACAATAAAGTGTATTCTTCCCTTGTCTTGCTCCTCAACAAAGACTACTTCAGCCCTACATTATAAAGCCAGCTTGCTGGGAATGGTGGGGCACACATGTAATCTCAACGCTCGGGAGGCTGAGACAGGAGAATCCTAGGGAATTTGAGGTGATCCTGGGCTTCACAGTGATTTGAAAGACAGCCTGAACTCGTAGTGAAACCCTGTCTCAGAAATAGAAAAAAAAAAAAATGAATACAGCTCAGCTGTGGCCTTGTTGTTTAGCCAGTTGGTGGCCTTTGCAGAACTTCTTAAAGATGAGATCTTGGCTGTTCACACATTACCTAAACACAGGCAGCGTCACACTGACTGGGAGCCCGTGTCTCCATTCGCCCTTACACCATGCATTTCTCTCCTTTCTTACCTCCAAGCCCCTCTTCTGAGTGATCCATATCTCTTATTTGGGTTTCTGCCTTCACGGCATTGGCAAATACCACAAACGCTAACAAAAATCTCATTTCCATGACTTAATGAACCATCTACCACCCCTGAAAGTTTCATTCTTCTAACTTAACTTTGCTGCTAGGGGTGCCAGATTTGGCAAATAAAACTATAGGACACTCAGTTCAATTTGATGTCAGATAAGTACACACAGGCATGTTTGGTACTAAAATTTATTGATTGTTTATCTGAAATTCAAACTTAACTGGGTGTCTTGTGTTTTAATCTGGCAATTCTGTCTGGTGATAATATATCATTAGGCTTTCCTTCCAGGCTTTGAACTTAGGTTTTATTATTTTGTTTATCCTCACTTGTCCATCTTTGAATTTATCTATTCTAACAGGCTCAACCATCATTTTGCTTCTAGATCACTTCCCTCCTTCTTCTGAACTCTTTAAGCATATTCCACAGTTTTATATGCTTCCTTGTCACATCGATCTCTTCTATTGTCTTAAATTATGATTTGAACCTTTCATGTGTTTGTTATTTGTTACTTACACTTGATTTTAAACTCTCAGAGGCCAGAATTCTTTGTCCCCCAGTGCCTGCAATATAGTTTCCATGGCTGGGAACTGTCAGAAATTATGGAATTTCCCAGTCTTTGCTTCTGTTCACCAAAATATACTGCATAGTATTATAGCAGGCTACCTGGAAATCCTCCTGCATTTCGTAGCACATTTACTCTCTCCCTTGGCTAGGTATTGCACCTCTCCCCCCTCCCACTCTTAGCCAGTGACCTTGCTTCCCACACTGCTGAGAAAATAAGAGAAAAATCGCAATCAGAGCAAAATCCCATGAGCTCTCACTTGTATAACAAACAGCATATCAGGGTCTGTCTCATATATTCTGCCTCTCCTCCTGTGACAAGGAATCCACTCTATACTTCTCACTAACATAACGCTTACCCCTCCTTTGCACCCCAGATCTCACGTCCCTGGCTGACTCAAGGACACTGCCACAGCAATTCTCCCTCCAGTGTCAGACATAGTTTTCTTCTTTGGTGCTTTGGTATTTCCTCCCCAATAAGTAAACAAACAAACAAACTTCTCTCTCCCTTAACATCAAATCACCCTGCAGCTACCACACAATGTTTTTGTTCTACTTGCAGAAAGAAAAAAAAAAACAAAAACCCTTCAAAGGGTTTGTACTCAGCCTCCTAACCATTTTCCTTCAAATCTACAGCCATCAGGATTTGGTTCCACCTACACCAAAACTACTTTGGTCAAGGTTACTTATTAATGAGCCCCAAACTGCCACACTAAACAGTAAGAACTTAGTCTTCACCCAACTCCAGCAGTCAGCAGAATGTGACCTGAGTGTATTGCTTTAGCAGTGGTCCCTGTCTCTCCTGTGGAATAAGTTTGAAACAACATCTTCCCTCAGCCTCTCTCTACATCATCACTTCTCCCACAGTTCAGGAGACTCAGAATCAGAAGTCATAGTGTCAGCAGGGTTGCACTCTCTGTCTCTCTGTCTCTGTCTCTGACTCTGTCTCTATCTCTCTCTGTCTCTGTCTCTCTGTCTCTCTCTCTGACTCTGTCTCTATCTGTCTCTGTCTCTGTTTTCTCTGTCTCTTTGTCTCTCTATCTCTATCTGTGACTCTCTCTCTCTCTCTCTCTCTCAGAAGATTCTAGGAGGGAATTTGTCACATCTCTTGAGCTTCTAGGGGTGGCTCACAATCCTCAGCCTTTCTTGACTGGGAGAGACATCACTCTGATCTCTGCCTCTGTCCGTAGACGGACTTTTCTCCCTGCATCCATGGATTGCCCTCAAGCTCTCTGTTATTATAAGGACAACAATTATTGGATTAGGGCACATCCTAATCCAGCATGATCTTATCATAATTGGATTACATTTGCAAAACCTTATTGCCAAATAAAGTCATTTTTCCCAGGTCCCAAGGTTGAAGACTGAAATATATTTCTGGTGATACAACACAACTCATGACAGTATCTAAAGGGGCCGGAAAAAGCTTCTCTAGATTAAGTCAGTGTTACGATGAACCTTGTTGGAAGGTCTGCACGTCCAAAGACAGTCTTACTGCGCATGCATCATGCGTATGCTAGAGTTTCCCTCACAAGTAAAAACAAAGAGAATCAATCAACCTAAAGGCATGAAATTGTAGTCCTGGTGGAAAAGGCTTTGGCAGAATGCTGTTGTTTCTCTAAGAGGCAGGTTGATTCATAAAGTAATCTGCCTTAATCAGCATTATATAATCCCTCTAAAGGCCATGCAGTGAAAGCGGTGATGCAAGCAGGGCCGAGCTCAGGGAGGACTCGTGTCCTACATTGTTATGCAGCGCTACTGCGCAGCTGGCACACCTTCCTGCTTGCTCTGCCTCTAGCACCTTGCCCGGCAACTAACCCAGTTTATTCAGACCTGCCAATGGTAAGAGAGCTTCTATATTTAGACAGTGTTCCCGGCCTGAGGATGAACTGTACCGGCTGCGGTGTCACACCTTACACAATTCTGCTCCTACCCTTTGTTGTTTGCCAGGGGAATCAGCAGCCTTCCCTAGCAATTGAACTTGAAGAGCTTTTAGAGCTAGAGAGATCCCAGAAGCTCATGCTTTTCGCAGCATCCTACTGCAGATTTTAAAGCGTGGGCTTGCATCATGGTCCCCTTTCCTCAACTGCGTGCCTTTGGATCAGCTCCTCAACCTCTCTGTGCTTCATTTTCCTAATGTATAAAATGCAGACAGCAGTAGAATTTGCCTCAAATGGCTCTGGGAAAGGACAATAGATGCATGTAAAGCCCCTAAAGCAGTGCCTCGCACATAGTGAGTTTTAGAAACAGTTTGACCACAGCTATCGTCATTGTTTTAGATGAGTTCACTAAGGCTAGGAGACATGAAGGGAGCTGCCCGTGTTAACCAGAAACTTTGTGGTACACAGTCAGATCTGGAAGCGGTCTGCTGGGACACGGCCCTCTTATGTGGTCCACAGCTAGCACGCTGAGACTTAACCTTTGAGATGAGGAGCCATGCCTCCTAGGCTCCATGGCTGTGGCTTTAATTTGTTTCCTGGACTACATAATTGTCATTGTGAAAGTCAGGAGATGACCCTGAGGAGATGAGATAATAACAGTAATGGCAAGTTAGACTGGAGGGGTGTGAGATTAAAGACAGGAAAACCACCTGGTGACCATTGCAGTAGTCCAGCTGGTAAATAATTAGATAAGGAAGAAAAGGGAAATTAAGTTTATTTAAAAATTCATAATAAACCAAGGTGGTTTATCGCCAACAAAAGTACATGGTAAGCCGGTGGGAAAGTCTAAATGCTTTTCTTCATGAAGGAAGACACCAGGCCCAAGAGCCTGGCTTGATGAAAGCACATAATCACTTTGGCCAGTTGGGCCTTAGGTAGAAGGCAGAATACTGAGGTGCCTAGTGGAATCCTATGATGTTTCAGCAAGTATTTCAGTCATATGAAGAAGAAGAAGGGAAATTGTGAACGGACTCACTCTTTCATTCTGCATCAGTGCCAGAATGCAGTAGCAACTGAGTGTTTACAAGTCCCAGAAAGTTCTGTTCTATGCAGCACAGAACATAGTGCATGGATGGGCCAGGGAAATAGCCCAGTAGAATAAGTGCTTGCCTGGCAAGCACAAGGTCCTGAGTTCAATCCCCAGTACTGAAAAAGACAAATAAAAATAAAAACAAAAACTAAAACATAGTGCATGGCACAAAAGAGGAGGATATCTTGGGGAAAGGTACTGAAGAATTTCCTGCAAGATAAAGAAGGAAACTAATATGTTATTATTGTTGATGTCTTTGTCTTTCTGTAGAAGAAATTGAACTCGGGACCTTGTGCTTGCCAGGCAGGCACTATGCCACTGGGCTATATCCCCAGCACATTACTAATATTACAAAAAGATCTCTGTGCCTTGGGCATGTTAGATCATCCAATCAATTTCTCAGGTATCATATCAGACTTCAAAGCATAATGAGATTGAAAGCAGGGTTATCATTACTTTATAGAGAAGAAGAAATATTAATAGAAACTGCAAGGTGATTGGATGTGGGGATAGGAGGAAATGGAGTTGTCTCAGTTACTTTTCCCTTGTTGCTGGGACAAAAATGCCCAACATCCAAAATTGGGGAAGGAAAGATTTATTTAGCTCACAGTTAGTGCAGGTTTCAGTCCATACTTAGCTGGCTCCAAGGCAGAGTGGCACATGGCAGAGGGCAGCAGTTCATGGCTGTGGAAAACAGCAAAGAGCAAAGGGAGGGCAGCGACTTCTTCAGCTAGCTAGCTAGCCTCTTTCTCCTCCTTACATTGTAATGCAGATTATCCACCCCAGGGTGGGAGAGGGGCTGCTGAGAGAGGGGAACGTTAGCACTCACACCCATAATCCCGTAATCCCAGCACTGGATCATGAATTAATTACAAACTCTAGAAGCCGCCCCATGACTGCATGATGTTTTGCGGGGACAACTAGACACAAACCGTAACAGGAGTCCTGAGATGATATCCTGATGTCTGGTGAATCATGTGGAGGACAGAGGCTTTTTTCCAATTTTCAGATGAACAAAAAGCACATCCATGTTCACTTCTTATTCCTTCAATGTGCCTAAAAAAAAAATAATCATAAAGCAAATATTCATATATACTTTCTTATTTAAGCCTTGAAACTTTCCTACTAGGTAGATTTATTTTTATCTTTACAGATACAAGGAAAAAATACAGGGAGGTCACAGAATTCTGGTTTTCTCTCATTAAATTATGAACATTTTCAAGAAGTCAAAGTTAGGGTAATAGGTCTTGGGAAGAAGCAGCAGTAACTAAGCTCTGTGGTCTGAAGTGCAAAGAGGACTGTGACTTCAAAATGTCACCTCCAACTAGTAGGACAAGAGAACACCATGCTATTCATAATTTCTATAGTTTTGACACCCTGAGAATGTGAGCTTTTAGCAAGATATAGAATCAACCTAAATGTCTATCAACAAACAGGCTAGTTTTCTACTGCTGAGACAGAATATCTGGGGAGATCTTTGAAGGAGGAAGAAATTATTTTGGCTCACATTTTCAGGTGTTTCAGTTTTTGCTTGCTTGGTACCATTCTTCTGAGCCAGTGAGAAGACAAGACATCAGGGTGGGGAGCATGTTGTGGAGCAAAACTACTCACATGATGGCAGCCAGGAAGGGAGAGATGTAGGGAAGAAGGAGGAGAGGAAGAAAAAGAGAAAGGATGAAGGGAGGAGGAGCATGAGAAAAAAAAAAAAAGGAAGAGGGAAAGAGGAGGAGAGAGGGGAGGAGGAAAAAAGAGCAGGAGGAGAGGGGAGGAGGCCAAAACAGAAAAAGGAAGAGCACATTATGCCTAGTGAAATCATCAAGCACAGGAAAACAAACACTGCATCATCTCAGCTATATGTATAATCTGAAGAAGTCAAGCCTATAGAAACACAGCAGAGAATGGAAATTACCAGAGACTGAGTTGCACAAGGTGGAGAAATGATCAAAAGACACGATGTATGGTTAAAAAGAGGAATACCTTTTCAAGATCTGTTCTGTAGCATTGTGACCATAGTTAGTAATAAGAGACTGTATATTTTAAAACTTAAATATTTTAATTATTTCCAGTATAAAAATATTAAGTATATGAAATGACGTACTTGTAATCATTGATAATACTTAAGTTTTCCTGATAATACTTCACTTTGAAAGTCCTGAAACTAGATCATTTATTCACTCATTGAAGGTATTTTTAGTACACACTGTTGTCAGTTTGGGTAATGTTTTCAAGGCTAGGGAGGTCCCCAAGGGTAATACAGACAAGGGCAAAGCGCTTTAGTGCTTGGGGAAAGGATGAAACATAAACAAGCCAACAAATAAGTCTTTTCAGATCATGTGAGTGCTACAAAAAAGGTAAATCTGAGGCGGCTGATGTAAGAATTGTGAAAGGCTATCCAGCATCATCAAGACGGTGGGCTGGAGAAGTCAGCCTTGCTAAGATCCAGGCAAAGCACTTGCCAGGCTTCGCTCTCCAAGAGAAGAGCAGACTCAAGGACCTGAGGCTGAGCCAAGTCAGCCCTTGGAAGGACAGCTGCAGATGAAGGGGGAGAGAGAGACTCGGGTCAGCATGGGTCATCCTAGCATGCTAAGGGATTTAGACCTTAGACTACATTCAAAGGAAAACTCAGTGCAGTGTTTTATGCGGAAGACTGATGATTTTGATTTACATTTTTAAAAGCCTCCTTTAGTTATAGCGTGAAGGACTAACTACAGAACAGCATGAGTGAAAGCTGAGAGAGCAGTTAGGAGAGCATTCTGTAGCCTATAGTGGAAGTAGAATAGTGACTCGGATTTGGGTGAAGTGAAGGAAATGGGAATGGGGTGTTTGGCTATGGCAGACCCCAAATTTTGGGCAGAGAACTAATGGACTACATGTGGTGAATGACAGAATAAAAGAGATTCAGGTTCGATCCCTGGTACTGGAGGGTGAGAGAGACAGACAGACAGACAGACAGACAGAGACAGATTCAGGTTCAATCCCTGGTACTGGAGGGAGGGAGAGAGAGAGAGACAGACAAACAGCAGACTGACTGATTGACTGACTGACTGAGACAGACAGACAGACAGACAGAGACAGATTCAGGTTCAATCTCTGGTACTAGAGGGAGAGACAGACAGAGAGACAGAGACAGAGACAGAGACAAACAGACAGACAGATAGACACAGATTCAGGTTCAATCCCTGGTACTGGAGGGAGAGACAGACAGACAAACAGACAGACAGACAGACAGACAGACAGACAGACAGACAGAGACAGAGATGGAGATTCAGGAATGATTTATAGAACTAAGTTCTTTTTGTCTATCCTAGTGAGAGATAACAATTTTTTAAAATAATGTTTTATTTTAGACTTATGTTTCATTACAAAAACAGAAATTTACAAAGCATACAGAAGACCATGAAAAAAAATTTTTAAGTTTAGTCACAGATGACATAAAGCAACACACAGTTAGGAAGAATTCAGACTTCGGTGGTAATCTCAGCTTAGGATCTCACCTCTAATTGCTGGCTATGTTTTGGCAAATTATGCTGCATCTCAGAGTATACATTTCCTCCTCTATAAAATGCTGATCACAGTGCTTGTCTTTGAGGATTTTTGCAAAATAACTCATATAAAACTTTTAACATAATAGTGGCATATGGTAACTTCAACCACTGCTGGAGTGCTATTATTATTTTCTTTAAGAATTATTGGGGCCTGGGGCCGGCGAGATGGTTCAGTGGTCTAAAGCGCCTGCTTAGGAGGGCTCAGGCAACTGCGGGGACTGCAGTTCGATCCCCAGCACCACATGCTGCGCCAGCGCCACCACCAGGGCAGGCTGAGCCAGCCACAAAATGAATAAATAAAGAAACAAACAAACACAACAAGCAAACAAATAAATAAATAAATAAAATTTA
>PVKN010008759.1:0-24667 GCA_004027915.1 Capromys pilorides | reverse complement strand
TAATTGTTTGACTAATCTTACATATCTATATCAATCTAAACAGATTTGATGATGAAAATATGTAATATAACCATTGTTAAATTTTTCTTGTTTTGAAAATCCTGTACTATATGTACTTTTACTTGTTACTGTTTTCCTATCTTTGTTTCGGCTATTTTTACTCTTTAAAATAAAAAAATAAAAAATAAAAATAAAAAAAATATTTTAAAAAATAATTAAAAAAAAAAAGCAAAATAAAGGGTTGGCAGCAGGAACCCGGGAGACGATCTGGAACTAGAGTGGGGCCTAGGGGTGAAGGGCCATATGAGGTCCGCACAGCGGCCCCAGGTGAGCGCGGGCCCTGCATGCAGCACGGGCATGGCCCAAATCATGCACCCATAAAAGGTTAAAGTGGGAGAACTGTTTTTGAAGAAAAAAAATAAAAAGATGACTCCTTCCGGGACTCTGAGGAATAAGAACTCCCACGGGGGTAAAGAAAAGGGTCAGAGGAGGAAAGAGAAGGGGAAAATAAGGGACCCGTCAGACAGGAGATGGCCTTGTGCAGAAGACAGACAGGCTAAGTCAGGCAGTCAGGAAATCAGGGCGTTCGCCTTAGGGCGCGAAAGAGGGCATTGGTGAGGAGGTCGGATTCATGGGAAGGGGAGAGAGCTGAGGGAAGGGTGAGGGGCGAGGTAGAGTGTGTGAGGGTGAGTCGGTCTTCTATTTTATTTTATTTTTTGTCTTTTTGAGACAGAGTCTTGCTATGCAGCTCAGGCTGGCCCTGGCTCTGGAGCCCAACATCCTCCTCCTCCTCTTCCTCCTCCTCTTCTTCCTCTTTCTCCTCCTCTCCTCCTCTTCCTCCTCCTTCATACTAGGAATTGAACCCAGCACCTCACGCTTGCCAGGCAGCTGCTGTGCCAATTCGCTATCTCCCTGGCCCATAGATTTTCCTCTCCTTAGAATCAGAAAACTGCATGAAATTGGTAGTATTGGTTGGAAATTTTCAGTGGCTTCACTAAGATGGTTACTTTAGCATTCTCGCTATAATTTTTCCTGTGATTTTATTTTTAAGCAAGGTAACCTCATATCATATGTTTGTTCAGATTTAGATTTAGCAGAGAGAGAGAGAGAGAGAGAGAGAGAGAGAGAGAGAGAGAGAACGAGAACAGGTAGTATTTAAGAGAATATAAATGCGTAAAAGGATTACTTTAGAAAGTCTCACCTTCTGTTCTGACACACTGGAGACTTTCCCTGTAGTTCTTGCAAAAGAGCGGGAGGAACGCTTCACTTCCATTAGTCCCAGATTGGTAATGCCACCCCAAGAGACTGGTAATTTTCTACTTGTGGGTCCTCTATTTATTTATTGATTTATTTGGCACACTAAGCATGCCCTTTACCACTAATCTACACCCCAGACCTACTGTTGTATTTTCTTCATTTTTTTATGTTTTACTTGTTTATTTATTTGGCCTTGTTACATAGCTCGAACTCACAGTGATCCTCATGTCTCAGCCTCCCCAGTGTTGGGATTGCAGGTATGTACAACCACACCCTGTTTCATGGGGGCATGGTGTGCCCAGGGTTCCCAGGCTGGCACGCCAGGTGGGCACCATGCTATCTCCCCAGCCCCTATTTAATTTTTGAATCATGAGTTGGGAATAAAAAGTAGACATCCACAAATGATAGCACTGAATGTGAGTTGGTCCTCTGTAGCAAAGTAGATATTTAGAAAAGAGGTATCCAAAGTTTTGAAGTTTTCACTTTGTTTTTTGAGACAGGGTCTCACTACGTGGTTCAGGCTTGAATTCACACACAGAATTCACTCCTGCCTCTGTCTCCTGAGTGCTGCAGTTATAGAAGTGTGATGATTCCGGCCTAGTTGTCCCTCCAAAGCCTCCTGTAAGTCATGCGGCAGACGCTGCTGGAGAAGCAGGCAGTGGTTTGAGGGGCGGGGCCAGAGGATTGGGGCGGGGCTTGAAGGGGCGGGGCCAGAGAGGCTGTAGCCCTTATACTGGCAGTGGGGGCTTCCCCAGGCTAGAGGCATCGTGGACGCTGCGGCGCCCCAGGCTCTCCTCCAGACCCGGTAGTGTGGGGCGGGCAGTGTCTGGGATCGAGGCCACCTCAGGCAGGGAAGAGATGTTTGGAGGAGACAGAGGCACTGACCCTCTCTCCTGAGCAAATAAGGCTCCGAGGTCCGGCTACGTAATTCAGGCTGTTTTAAGCTATGAAACCTCCAGTGACTGTGAGCTAAATAAACCTTTCCTTCCCGAAGTGTGAGTGTTGGGTATTTGCCCCAGCAACGAGAGAAGAGTAACTAAGACAAGGTGTGAGGTCTGGTGGTTGTGAAATTTTGAAACTAATTTTTCACTGCTATTGCTATTTTTTGTCTTAATAGCCAAACAGCTATGCTCGCTCGCTCGCTCGCTCTCTCTCTCTCTCTCTCTCTCTCTCTCTCTCTCTCTCTCTGTCAAGCTCTGTTCTCCCTCCCACACTTCTCTCATTAACACACATTCCAGAGATTGAGTTACATTTAGCTCCTGAACACAAGTCTGCAAAATATTATGTGAATAAAAATAGCTTCATCTTGGACGTCTCTCCTTGGGAGAGAACCCTGCTAGGTTCGACCCTTTAAAGGTTCCAGTCTGCCCGCTCACCACGAGAGCTCATGATGCTTCGTGGTCCGATGTAATACTTGCTCTGTCGGCCTTTTGTCACCTACAGCCATGTGTCCCATGCTCAGATGCTGGGGGCACAAATCATTTCTGTGTCATGTCACTCACTGTCACTTAACCACTTATTACCAACTCTTTCCAAGCACACCAAACTCCAAAGTTGCATGGTGAATTTCTTTTTTAAAAAAACTTTATTTATTTATGTTATGGCCGGCTCAGCCTGTCCTGGCAGTGGGGCTCGTGCAGCATGTGGTGGTGGAGATCGAGCTGCGGTCCCTTGGTTGCCTAAGCAGGTGCTTTAGACCGCTGAGCTATCTCACCAGCCCCAGTCCATGGTGAATTTCTTTTATTATTTTATTCACTTCTAGATTTATTTCTTCAGTATTTGCCAAGGTCTTTTTTTACATTAATAATCCTATCTTCTGTGCTACTTTTGCTTTTTCTATTTTTATTAACATGCTTTCCCTTGTACCCACTTCTCTGGTTTTTCATTTTTGACTCTTTTTTTTATGGAGCAGGGACTGTTTTTCAAATGTGCTCCCCTCTTTATAGGAAATTGCCGTTTTGAGAGAAATCTTTTCTTCTTAGCCTTCTATCTTTGTGATTCATTTCATGCCATTGCATACCAGTTTTGCTTTTTATTGATAATCTGTTGGTTTGATTTGTTGATCTCTGTGTTGTTGGGATGTCTTTAAGGTTGAGGAGATGCTTCAGAAACCATTTGGAGCAAGAGTACAGAAGGGCAATAGGTCCAAGTCTTTATCCCGTTCCATCTCACTACACAGCTCAGACCCATAGCAATCCTCCTGTCTCAGCCTCCTCAGCACTGGGGGGATTACAGGCATGGGCCACCACACCCAATTTTAAGGCCAGCACAGCATGTGGTACTGGGCATCGAACCAGGGTCCTTGCACTTGCCAGGCAGATGCTTAGGCCGCTGAGCTATTTCCCTAGTCTCTGCTACATATTTTAAACTAGACCCTACTTCCTTTCATTCAGAGACTCCTGCGAAGCAACAGCTGCCAAAAACTTCTGGATAATTCTAACCTGTAATGAGGTTACAGCTGTGGCTCAGCCCCCAGCTTTTGTTAAAGTTCAGTGTGAAGCTAAGACTACCAGCAAAGCTAGAAACATCGTGGTCAGCTGGAGGGAAAGACAGGCAAAGCACTGAAGACATTTGTCAAGCCCGAGTCCACTATGATTTTGTTCTCTTAAGATGAGAAAATGACTAATCTTAGCCAGAGACTTTGAGGGTTGTTGGCATTAAAGGTAGATTTTAGACAGAGTGCATCTTAGCCAGCTGTGGAGGGGCACACCTGTAACCAGAGCACTTGGGAGGCTGAGGCAGGATGGGTGGAGAGCTTGAGGCCAACTTGGGTTACTTACTGAGCTCAAGGATAGGCTGGATTCTGTCTCAAAGGGGAAATATATATATATATATATATATATATATATATATATATATATATTTTAGTGTTGGATGTTTGTCCCAGCAACAAGAGCAGAGTAAGACAGTTACTCTGCTCTCCTTGCTGGGACAAATACCCAACACTCAAAATAAAGGAAGGAAAGGTTTATTTAGCTGACAGTTACTGGAGGTTTCAGTCCATATTCCACTGTCTCTAAGGCCAAGAGGCACATGGCAGAGGCCAATCTTTCATGATGGCAGGCAAGAGCAAGAGCTAAGGGAGAGAGCTAGCAGCAGCTCAAGCAGCTCACTTCTCTTCCTTCCTTACACTGAAATGCAAATCACCTTCCCCGGGGAGGGGCAGCACCTATTTTCACAATAATCAATTACAAATTCCAGAAGCCTCCCCATGACTGCATGAGACTCTGGGGGGACACCTAGACACACACCATAACATTCCGCCCCTGGACCCCCAAAGACTCCTGCACATCCCTTTAAGCAAAAGGCATTCTAGTCCACCTCTAAGAGTTGCCAAAGTCCCAATAGTTCAGCATTGTTGAAAAGTCCAAGTCCCAAGTCTCTGTGAGCCCCTGTACAAATGGAGTTACACACATCCAATATTCAAAGGTACAAAGCAAGCATTACCATTTCCGAAGGTACACACAGCAGGACACCAAGCATTGGGACCAGCACAAGTCCAAAATCCAGAAGGGCAAACATCCTATAGTCCAAAATCCTGTAGGTCCTGGTGGAACATCTGAAACAATCTGTGGCAAATTGTAAGCTCCACGAGGTTCCACCCCTACTGCACTCAAGGTGGTAGCTCCCATGGCTTCTCTCTCAGGCTGGTTTTGCTCCCTCTTTGCACAGTCCATGTTTCTGGCTTTTCCACACCTCTGGGGTTTCCACTAAATAGGCCTCTCACTCACAGCTTTACACACCGCCCTGTCAGGAGCACACTGCCTGGCTTCCTAAGCCTTCTGAAATTGAGGCAGAAGTCTTCTTAACCTCAGAACTCTTCTACTCTCAATGCACCTAAAACCACTGCCACATGAAAGATGCCAAGGTCTGCTGCCAGCTAGAGCAGTAGCCAGGCTTCCTTCTCTCTTGGCTGTAGGTGTTCAGTGCATGGACCGCTGAGCATTCTGACCCTGATTCCGAGAAATAAATTCTCCATGCTGCTGCCATTCTGGAACAAAGGGCTCACAGCTTTCAAGGCAAAGTCTCAGACCTTTGCAATTCTGAGGCTGCAAAGGGTGGATACCTGCCACCTCCTGTGATGCCCTCGGGCCATCTTTTCCATTCTCTGGTTCCTTCTCAGCAACAGAGATCCTTTCAGCTCCATCTTTGCAGTCCACAGCTTTATTGGCACTTCCTTTTAGGCCAAACTCACATCTTGGATCCTCCTGCTGGGTTCCTTGCTTTTGATTTGCAACATAAGTCTGGCTAAAAGCCCTCAATAACAACCATGCCACCATTCCAATATTTGGCTGTTTTGATATGTCTTTTGAAAGATTAATCAGCCCGCCATGCTTAAACTCATCTCAGGTAGTCTCTGGACATGAGCAAAATGCAGACAACTTCTCTGCCAAGTCAAACACAAATGATCCGGAGTCCAACAACCCATGCTGTCCTTCTTCCCAACAGAAACCTCCCCAGCCCGGTCTTTATAGGCCTGCTTTCTATCAGACTTCTGGTCTGAGCTCTGACCAGAATCTCCCCTACAGAACAGCTGACGCTTTCCCAGCTCTTTGCAAGTAGGCAACCCCTCCGAACCTTTCCTATCTCTTCCCATAAGCCATTCCCAAACACTTGTAATCCACATGGTCAGTTTCAGCCACAGCAACGACCCCACTCATGGTACCAAATTTTGTCTTAGTTACTCTTCTCTCTTTGCTGAAACAAACACCCAACACTCAGAATAAGGGAAGGAAAGGTTTATTTAGCTGACAGTTACTGGAGGTTTCAGCTCATATTCAGCTGGCTCCAAGGCAGAGAGGCACATGGCAGAAAACAACCTTTCATGGTGGTGGGCAAGAGCAAGAGTGCAGGGAGAGAGCTAGCAGCAGCTCAAGCAGCTAACTTCTCTTCCTACCTTACATTGAAATGCAAATCACCTGCCTCAGGGGAGGGGCAGCACCTATTTTCACAATAATCAATTACAAATTCCAGAAGCTGCTCCATGACTGCATGAGGCTTTGGGGGGACACCTAGACACAAACCATAACAATAACATTGCCAGTGTTGTACTCATGGATAGATCAGACAGAATACCTGAAGTTCTTCAATGCTACAAAAATAATTTCCTGGCAAGTGCAGGGTTGTGAGTTCAATTCCTGGTTCCCCTTTCCCCCCCCAAAAAATTATCATAGTCTATGGTCCCTAACCTCCTTCCCTGGGCTTTACACAAAGATACAGTAAGATAGTATCTGACGTCAGGCTCTGCTTCTTAGAATGCTCCTGAAGGTGGATGTGTTGGGGCTGCACAGCAGTGAGGACTTTTGTCTGTATTCACTCACAACAGTATTCCTTTAGCTGGTACCTGTCCCTCTCTCGCTCCTTCCCTTGTCTGTCTGTCTGTCTGTCTGTCTCATCCTGCAGAAGTGGTGATTGACTTTATGGCCTCCAGCTTACCCTCCAAGTGCTTCACCACTGATTGATACCCCCGGCCCTTCTTGCAAACTTACTTTATTTTGACCCAGAGTCTTTCTAACCTGTCCAGAATGACCTAAACCGCATGAGCTTCCTGCCTCAGCCTCCCGAGTAGCTGAGATCACACAGCTCACAGAAAGCAGTTTCTTGAATTTAATTGCCGAAAGTTGGGCTTGCTGCCTGCACTAGCGCTAGTGGGATCCTCACCCTCTGTCGGAACCCGCGCACTTGGCTTAGTGTGGGACCTGTCCCCTGGCAGAGGGCACCTCTGCATCCCTATGGGAACACAGCTCTGTTGCCCCTGGGAGAGTTGTGGGAAGCTGTTCAGGACCACAGCTTGAACCCAGGTCCAAGTTTGCTTCTGAAGAGTAACGGTACAACCTCAAACCCTGAGCATTACTTAACTTTTCAACATTCCCTTATCACTCTCTTTTTTTGTTTTTATGTATTTATACGGAGTCTCACTACACAGATCCGACTCATGGAGATCCTCCCGTTTTCAGCCTCCCAAGCGCTGGGATTACAGGTGAGTGCCATGGTCCCCAGTCCCTGTTACATCTCAGTGTGCCCCAGGGGGCGGGGCCGGCATGGCACACTGGGGATTGAACCCTGGGAATCCGGGTCCCTGCATCTGCCGAAGCAGGTGCTTTAATCCACTGAGCTATCTCACCAGCCCCCTCCCTCAGGACTCTTTTTCCTTTTTCTTTTTTGGCAATACTGAAGGTTGAACCCATGGCCTTTGCCCTGAGCTCCATCCCCAGGTCCTTTTTTGAGACAGAGTTTTGTTAAATCTCTAAATTTCTTGGACTGGGCTTCAACTTGGAATCTTCCTGCCTCTGCCAGCCAGAGTGCTGAGGTCACACACAGGAGCCACCACACCCAGTTCTTTTAGATTCTTCTTAGACAAGTTTCCACCCATGTAGGACCTTTGAAAGAAGCACTCAGAACTGGGGATACAGCTCAGTGGCTCAGCACTTGCCTGGCAAGTGCGAGGTGCCAAGCTCAATTCCTGGTATCTAAAAAGAAAAAGTACTGTTCAATGGTGACCCGGCGGTGAGCAATCTAGATTCAACGGTGCTTGATATCTTTCTGTATTGCTATATGCACATGTACAAGTGCATGTCGTTTTTCATATGTGCCAGTAAATTACTGAAATTATGACACATTTCCATTAAACATTTTGGCCTGCATCACTTAAAAGGAAAGATCCTCTCCTACATAAATACCTTTTTGAGATAGGGTCTTGCTATGCAGTTCAGGCTGGCATTGAGCTCACTTTTGTAGCCCAGGCTGGTCTCGAACTCGCACTGATCCTCCTGCCTCAGCCTCCCAGGTGCCGGGATCACAGGCATGCGCCACCACGCCTGACTGGACTGTAAGAATATTGATGCTGACCTCCGCACAGGGCATATTCAGCCTCCACTCAAATTCTACCAAAAGCCCCCAAATGCCTTTTATGCTGTTTTTATTTTTCTTGTCAGGAGTCACTCTCAGATAACAAATTGTGCTTGCTTTTTCTTAATACCTCTTTAGTTAATTAAGGACCAGGGAAATAGCTCAGCAGTCTAAGCACCTGCCTGGCAAGCACAAGGACTCGGGTTCAATCCCTGGTACCACATGCCATGCCAGCCCCAGAACCCCAGGCATGCTGGGATGGTGGTGCAGATCTGGAATCCGGTGCTGAGGAGGCTGAGACAGGAGGTTCACTATGAGTCCACACTGCATAGCAAGACCCTGTACCAAATAAATAAATTAATTAATTAATTGATTTTAAAAAAGAAACCACTTAAGTAAAGTTTTATTGGAGCTTAAATTGTGGTACAGAAATATATTTTAGATGATCTGATCCAATGCCAATGAAGAGAGAAATTACAGCACCAAATTTTTCCCTCCTCTGCCATACTAATAGATTACGATTTAATCTCCGGCTCTATTTTTTTTTTTTTTTTAATTTTTTGCTTTTGGCACTGGGGACTGAACCCAGGACTTCCAGCTTGCTAGGCAAGCATTCTACCACTGAGCCAAATCCCTGGCACCCCAGCTTTCATTTTTTGCTCCCCATTTTTTTGAGATGCAGTCTTGCTCTACAGCCCAGGCTGACCTTGAGTTCTTGGTCCTCCTTGCCGTGTCCTCCTGACAGCTACTGGGCACCTCCATGCCCAGCGCGGCTGTATTTGTTCCTAACAAAATCCCCTGCCTTTCTGCCAATGCTACCACTAGTTTCGAGGCGCCCAGGTCAGTTGCCTTATGGAATTTCCCGTGATGGGCTCTCCGTGACTGTTTCTTTCGTGTGGGATACTCAATGTTCCTAGGTCTGAGGTATTTGTCTTTCAAGTGGGTATAGCACGGCAGCTCCCACGGGGCTGGGCCACCCCATTAGCCCCTGCACAGGCTCCACGTGGCAAGGCTTGCAAAGGGCTCAGCTCAGCGCATGGCCCACGGCAAGTTCTCTGGGTGTGGACTGTTGGCATTGCTGGCACTTCAACCCTGGTCTTCTTTGTCACCACTGCCACCATAGTCTTTCTCTCTGTCTGTCTGTATCTGTCTCTGTCTCTCTCATCTCTCTGCCTCTGTGTCTCTGTCTCTATCTCTGTTTCTATCTCTCTGTCTCCATCTCTGTTTGTCTCTCCCTCCCTTTCTCTCTCTGTCTCTGTCTCTCTCCATCTCTGTCATCTCTCTGTCTCTGTCCTCTCTGTCTGTCTCTGTCTGTCTCTCTCTGTCTCTGTCTCTCTGCCTGTCTCTGTCTCTGTTTCTGTCTGTCTCTGTCTCTGTCTCTCTCTCTCCCCACTTCAGAGTTGTGCTGATGAACCCTAAGCCAAATGAGCTGCCATCTTGTCTTCCTGTCCTCCTAGGGGCAGCCTCTTTATCTGTCATCATAATTCCAGAACTCAAATCGCTCAGATAGCCACGAAGCATTAACTGGCAAGGCACCCGCCAGGCAGGCAGGGGCTGCGTCACTGCTGTTGGAGCCCGTGTGACCTTGGTGTTGGGGCTGTTGGCGCAGTGGCCGCTGCAGTGCTGTCGTAGGGAGGCTGGAGAGGAAATTGGCTGGCAAGGAGGGTGAGGAATGTGCTGCCAGGAGACTGGGCCCCCAGCCAGATGCTAATTACAGTGGCCTGGGGGTGCGGGTACCCCTGTCAAGGTCCTTGTCATCGCTACCGAAGGAAGTGTGTGGGCTTGTGGAAGGGGGTGGGTGAGAGAAACAGGAAAGGTGAGAGGGACTGACAGGTTGGAGAAATCCACTTGTTCCCCTAGGGTCCACCCTCCCTTCAGACCCAAGCTGTCTGGGAGAAATTGTGGCCGTCACCATAGCAACAGCAGCAGCTGATGCGTGATGCGCAGTGTCTCTATTAGAGAACCTCGGCCAAGCCTGTGCCAGTGTTTTTCCATCTGAATCTCATTTCTCCAGCGAAAGCAGAGAGACCAGAGGCTGGGGCTGGTGTAGGTGGGCCTGGGGGTGTTAGGAGATGGCGCGGCGATGGGAAAGTTCTCAGATGTTCTGCTGGATTTCTGGGAAATGTGGATGGGAGGGGAACAGATTTTCACACAGCTAAACATCTAAATATGCAAGCAGCTTCCGAGTTCCCTTAAATTCTCCACGAATTGCTCAAGTCGCATTCTTTTTTTTTTTTAATTTTTATTTATTTATTTATTTGTTTGCTTGTTGTATTTGTTTGTTTCTTTCTTTATTTATTTTGTGGCTGGCTCAGCCCGCCCTGGTGGTGGGGCTGGCGCAGCATGTGGTGCCGGGGATCGAACCGCAGTCCCTGCAGTTGCCCGAGCCCTCCTAAGCAGGCGCTTTAGACCACGGAACCATCCCGCCGGCCCCTCAAGTCGCATTCTTACTGCCTTTGAAAAGGCGCAAAGCCTGGCACATCCCACAGCCCTTCAGGGGGCGCTGCCTCTGTGGTCACAAAGTGCCTGGACTGGAAGGAAGGCTGCCTTTAGTGACTGTCCTGGTCCTGTGAGGTCCTAGCTGTGCAGTTAGGGCTCTTTGTTTTCTCATGATGCCTCAGTGTCCTCATCTGTAAAACAGAGGGAAGGAGAGCAGCTGCTCAACAGGGCTGTGATTCGAAATAAGGAAGAGATGTGTGCAGATGTGGGCCCAGTCCTGGGTCTCTATGGGTCTCTACGTGTCTCTGTGGGTGTCTAAGGGTCTCTATGGGTCTCTGTGAGTCTCTATGGATTTCTATGTGTCTCTATGGGTCTCTATGGGTCTCTATGAGTGTCTACGGGTCTCTATGCATCTCTATGTGTCTCTATGGGTCTCTATGTGTCTCTGTGGGTCTCTATGGGTCTCTATGCATCTCTATGTGTCTCTATGGGTCTCTATGTGTCTCTGTGGGTCTCTATGGGTCTCTATGGGTCTCTATGGATCTCTATGTGTCTCTTATGGGTCTCTAAGTGCCTCTATGGGTCTCTATGGATCTCTATGTGTCTCTATGTGTCTCTGTGGGTATCTAAGGGTCTCTATGGGTCTCTACATATCTCTGTGGGTATCTACAGGTCTCTATGGGTCTCTGGGTCTCTATGGATATCTATGGGTCTCTCCATGTCTCTATGTATCTCTATGGGTCTCTATGGGTGTCTACGTGTCTCTGTGGGTGTCTAAGGGTCTCTATGGGTCTCTATGAGTCTCTATGTGCCTCTATGGGGCTCTATAGGTCTCTACGGATCTCTATGTGTCTCTATGGGTCTCTATGTGTCTCTATGGGTATCTAAGGGTCTCTATGGGTCTCTATGGGTCTCTATGGATCTCTATGGGTCTCTATGGGTCTCTATGGATCTCTATGTGTCTCTATGGGTCTCTATGTGCCTCTATGGGTCTCTATGGATCTCTATGTGTCTCTATGTGTCTCTGTGGGTATCTAAGGATCTCTATGGGTCTCTACAGGTCTCTATGCATCTCTATGTGTCTCTATGGGTCTCTATGTACCTCTATGGGTCTATATGGATCTCTATGTGTCTCTATGGGTCTCTATGTGTCTCTGTGAGTATCTAAGGGTCTCTGTGGGTCTCTATGGATCTCTATGTGTCTCTATGTGTCTCTGTGGGTATCTAGGGTCTCTATGGGCCTCTACATATCTTTGTGGGTATCTACAGGTCTCTATGGGTCTCTGGGTCTCTATGGATATCTATGGGTCTCTCCATGTCTCTATGGGTCTCTATGGGTCTCTCCATGTCTCTATGGGTCTCTACAGGTCTCTACGTGTCTCTGTGGGTATCTACAGGTCTCTATGGGTATCTGTGGGTCGCTACAGGCCTCTATGTGTCTCTATGGGTCTCTCCATGTCTCTGTGAGTATCTATAGGTCTCTATGGGATACTAAATAAATGGCTGTTACTACAACGAGTATTCCTGTGATTCCTACAATAACTGCTCCTGTCACTACCGCCACTACTATTGTACTTACTGCTCTTACTATGGCAAATTCTACCACAACTCTTCCTCCCTCTCCTCCTCCTCCTCTTCCTCCTGCTGCCAGCAGTCTGGGATAACACAATTCAGCGAGCACAGGCTTATGAATCACTGGCAAGTGGATCCTCTCCCACGAATGATAATCAAGCATCTAAATTTGCCAGCACTCCTGCAGGGAGCTGGGGCCCAAGACTGTAGAGACACCGTCACCATCCTGCAGGCGTGTGAACCCAGTGTTAGACAGAGGCATCCTCATCAGCCAGCCAGGGAACCCTCCAAAAGCCAGAAGGCTTTTGCTAGAATAGCTTGTACAGCGGATCTATTACCAGCGTTTTCCAATCTTGTCCCTCAAGAGCCCCCTCTCTAGTCTTGGCCTTCCTTCCACCCCTGTGTTTATTTATTTAAGGCTTCAACTGATTTCTTTATAACTGATCAAATAAACACAGGTTTGAAGGAAACTACAGAGTACTATGAGTGGTGGGAGGCTGGTATCACCTGCCGCGAAAGACTCTGGAAAAGTAAGAACCAGGATGGTCCAGTGCCGCGGCAATGCTAGCTAGTGCTTCTTCTGACAGAAACTTCTGAGATGCTGCTAAAAAGGGAATGTGTTGAGTTGTAGGTGTTAAAGACACACTTGCACTGAAATGGCACTTTCTTGGCTGAACAGAAGGACTGAAAAGCTACCAAGGGAACGAATTCTTTCAGAATGTGATCCACTGGTATCTAATCTCCACCACACGGACTCTACCTCACAGCTCTGCCAGCCTGAACCAAGAGCGAATAAATCACGACCTCTGCCTAGAGGTGGGGAGAGCTCAGGGGAAGAAGTAGCCACGGGGAAGGCTGCACCAGTGCTGCATCTCTGGAAAGGTCCAGGAGGCAGGTAAGTTAGAGACCCAAGTAGAAGGCACCAGAGACAGCAATGGAGGCCCACAGGGTGTGACTTCCAGTCACTCCCAGTAGCTCGCAATCACTGAAACCAGGGAGTAGGGGGAGGCAGGTGAATCGAGCCCAGATCCTGAAGCTTTCATTAGTTAAGACTCCTCCAGGGCCTGAGGTGTCTCCATTAGAGTTGACGAAAGAGTAGAACGAGATAGCCAAGATAGCTCTCGCCTAGCAGCCTTAGCTTCCTGAGAACCAGGCCCTGAACCTTCACAGCTCTGAGGTAGGAGCTGTTATCCCTATTTTATAGAGGAGAGAACTGAAGGGAAACAAGGAACAGTGGCTCGCCCAGTGGGAGACGACTGCAGTCAACGAGCCATGCCTCTAGTTTGTCACACAGATGCTGTCAGAGGCCAGAAGACAAACTCTTGGGCCCATGACCTGGTATTCATTCAAAACATGATTTGTGTGATGTTGAGGGAGTCAGGGACTTAAAAGAGGTTTTGCTGACAAAACAGTGCCTCTTCTCCTGGGCCTAAGACACCCAACAAGTAACCCCAAGCAGAACAAAAGCTTCAGTTTCATTTTGTGTCTGTCTCTTTTATTACCATAAAACCTTGGGTCAGACTAAGCATGCTAACTGGTTAGGGTCTGTCTGCACAAATGTTGACAAAGGAAGGTCGCTTTTCTCTAGCTTATCTCAGCTCCCTTTAAGACTGAGGAACCAAGATAAAATTCAACTACCAGCTTTTACCCGGAAATGGACACCCAAGTCTCCAAATAATTGGTCCTGGCCCATGCACAGGTACAGTCAAATGTCCTTCAAGCCACGAGGATTTCTCTGGAGCTACCAAGCCGCACCTGAGGTCCTTGTCACCCACAGCCCCTTCAAAGCTTCAGCGTGGTCCTTGCTAGCAGGCTGGACTGCTGCTCTGTTAGAGCTCCGTGCCTTTCGGCTCTGTGTGTAGAAGTCCCTTCCGGATGTTCTTCTGCCTCCCTTGCTTAAGGGGCCGGCTTCATCTCCGGCAGGGCTGCACATCTTTCTGTTTCCGGTTCCTCAAGTTCGAGTCACTTACGTTTTCTCTTACTTTCCAATTCCCGCTTCTGGCTGCATCTTCGTGCTAAGTGTCTCTGCTGGTCTCCAGCATCCCGGGAGCCGGGACCCACGAGCCACCCATACCACTGCAGCCCCTCTGCGGAGACCTCGAGGCTCCTCCCAGTAAAGGAGAAATCTGCTCGCCCACCTGTTGGTTCTGTGATGAGGTCCAGGCATGAGCAGACCCATTATATAGCACTGCACCCCCAAAGGCCCAGGTGCTCAGAGGTGGGGTGTTGGCAGGGTGACTGTATAACGGGGGCCACCACTCACCAGTGCGTCCGTTCGCGGCTGCATTCCTGGCTGAGTGTGCTTGATTCTGCCTTCTCATCCACGCAGTTTCCACACTGCCCTCGGGGCATGGTTTTCCCCCAGTGGGCCATTTCTTCCCTAGAGCCAGCCACCCCTGGGTCGAGTCCATAGAACCCGCAAGCCAAATTCATCCCCTCTATCTTTCAGTGGTGGATGCCAAGCATTTTGTACAGCAGCAGGAAAGCTAATGGATGCGTGGAATCAAGAGCAGTGACATTGGAAGCCACCAAGCTTCGGCGTGGCTTTGGTCAGCAAAAGTGAACTGAAAAACCAAGATAAGCCATCCAATGCATGCTGGAGTTGGGATTTTATATGAGTACAGGAAGCCTGCCCGCTCACTAAAGAGGGCCTGGATCCTAAGGCCCTGAGTGAGTCCAGCTGAAGATCGAGAGCTCATCATGACAGTGCCTCCCTCAAGTCCAGCTGGAGCCCACGACAGTGCCTCATGCGGGCCAGCTTCATGGATCTGTGCTGGGAAGGCCCAAAGGTCAGTGGCAGAAGCTAGGAAGTCTGTGCCAGCGGGATGGAGGATCTGCGCCAGCGGCTGAGGGGTCTGAGCTGGAGCCAGGAAGCAATGCTCAAGGTAAGCACAGAGCTCCCCAAATGTACCGAGGCCATGCTCAGCGACAGTGAGGTCCTGAGCTCCTCCAGTGATGAGGAAAGCTGAGTTCCCATCAGGAGAGCCAATGCAACAATCTTCTCCACAAGGCTGAGCAGCATACCGCCTTCCCCTCTGGAGCCAGGAGGTGATGCCCAAGGTGAGGACCAGGGCTCCCCCAAAGTGAACCACAGCCATGCTCAGCAACAACGTATGTCTCAAGCTCCTCTAGTGACAAGAACAGCCAAGTTCACCAGGAAAGCCAGTGTCACAAGGTCACCCAGCAGAACAACCCAGCAGAACCAGCAGCTTCCAGAACCTCTGCACGCAGCTTCCCTCACAGCGTGCCAACAGCTCCTATTCGCCTCTTACGTTGAGGCAGCAGCCTCTGGCTGACCTCCCACACCCAGCAGGACCTTAGTTCAATTCCGCCAGGTGCAAGAAGTTGACCACAAACTAGCAGTTCACAGCAGTCCCTCATAGTCCAGGCTACTTTCTTAGACACGATTTTCCACTTGATGCTCTCCCAGGAAGGCGGGATGCACCATGTCCTACCCCTGCAAACCAGTTTTCGACAAATAGCAACCTCAATCATTTTTTTTTTTTTTTTTTTTTTGGAACTGGGGATTGAACTCTGGCCCTTGAGCTTGCCAGGCAAGCACTTAGTCTACTGAGCTATCTCCCCAGCCCCTCTCAATCATTGTTTAAGGGAGTAATTCTCAGCTAGAAGTGATTTTGACTTCCTAGGGGACATGGGCAAAGGGGACGTTTTGTTGTTGTTGACAGCAGTGTTGTCATAGCTAAAGATAGGTGCTGTGGGTTCATAGCAGGTAGAGGTCAGGACTGTCATTGGACACCTCACAGAGATGGGGGCGTGGTTCAGTGGGACATCGACTGCCCAGCTGGCGCGCTCGCTCTCTCTCTCTCTCTGTCTCTCTCTCCCTTTCTCTCCTCTCCTCTCTCTGCTGTCTCCCTCCTGTTTCTCTCTGCTTCCTTTCTCTGTCTCTTCTATGTGTCTCTGTCACTGTGTGTCTGTCTGTCTCTGTCTCTCTGTCTTTCTAGTTCTCTATCTCTGTGGCTCTGCCTAGGCTCTGTGTCTCTACAAGGCTCTGGGTTTGATCCACAACAAAAGAGAATGAAGAAGCCTGGCATGGTGGTGCAAACCTGTAATCCAGCACTTGAGAGGCTGAGGCAGGAGATCAGTGTGAGTTAGAGACCAGCCTGACCTGCATAGAGAGACCCTGTCTGAAAAAGACAAAAAAAAAAAAAGTGAGTGAAGACACTGAGAGATGGAGACAGAGAGAGACAGAGAGACAGACAGGCAGACAGACAGAAGAGATAGAAGGGAAGCAGAAAAATAGGAGGGAGAGAGGAGAGAGACAGAGAGATAGAGACAAAGAGACAGAGACAAGGAGACCAAACCTTCACCACAGAATGTTCCAGTCTAGTGTCAAAGTTCAGAAACTATTTTAAGGTAACATGTAATCAAAATTATTGTCGGTGCCGGGGAGGTAGCTCAGCGGCTTACACACCTGCCCGGCAAGCCTAAGTCCTGAGTTCGATCTCTGGTACCTCAGGAAAACAAAAGATTATTGTCCGCTGTGCTGGAAACATTCTTTACCCATACTTCTTAACCATGGATACATGTTATATTCGCTAGGGAGTTAATAAAAGCTACCAAGAGCCAGCCCCAATGCCTGGAGACTGATTCAGTTGGAACAGGGCTACTAAAAGTTCTTACCTGGTAATTTTAATATGCAGCCAGGGTTTGTTTATTTATTTATCCTTTTGGAGACAGGGACTTGTTATGCCATTCAGTGTGGCCTCAAATTCACTGTGCAGCTCTGCTCAGGATGGCCTCAAACTTGCTGCAACCCTCCTGCCTCAGCCTCCCAAGTGCTTGGATTGCAGGTGTGCATCACCACGCCTGGCAAAAACTACTACTTCAGGAAGGTTATGGCAACAGTGAGTCACACAACACAGGTAATGAGATGATGCTTCAAATAACTGTGTAGGCCCCTCAGCTCCACCAGAACAGCCCAGCTCTCCCCAGCAGTGACCCATGACTCCACCCACCTTATCTCCCTTGGTCCCATTCATTTCCGGTTCTGTTCTCCACTGCCCTACCCCAACCGAACGCTTTTTTTTCTGATGCCAAACTCTTACAGATCTCCGTAAGGCCTTCTCTGATAGGGGTTTTTTCTTTCTGTCTTTCTTTTTAAAGTTTATTTAATTTTCTTAAACCTCATTTATTTGTTTGTGTCATGGCCAGCTCAGCCTTGTTGGGGGGAGCGGTGCAGCATGTGGTGCCTGGGATCCAGCCTCGGTCCCTGTGGTGGCCTAAACTTCCCGACACACGCGCTTTAGACCGCTGAGCCATCTCACCACCCCAAAACTTTGATTAATTAATTAATGTTATGGCCAGCTCAGCTTGCCCTGGGGGTGGGGCTGGCGCAGCATGTGGTGCCAGGGATCGAACTGCGGTCCCTGCCTAAGCTTGCCCATGCAGGGGCTTTAGACCACTGAACCACCTCACTGGCCCCCTCCCAACAGGGGGTTTTAAGGGTTTCTCAGGGGTTGGTGGTTGGGAAGGCACCCTGCACCCAGGCATCCTCGGACGCCTCCCTCCCCTCATTGCACTCCTGGTCACAACAGAAAAGGGTGGGCCCAGCTGGCCTGGGGTGTCCAGACCCACACATTTCAAAGGAAAGCTTTGCCCTTGCCCACTTTCTAGGAGACAAGTTTGAGTCCCTAGAATATTTTAGGGACTTGATAAGAACCGGCTGGGGGGACGGGGCCATGCCAGAGAGTTTATGTTAATGAAGTGATGCTGGAGGCATCCATAGCCATGCTAATTTATGCTAATGTATGGTGGGCCCTTGGGCTATACCCCTGGGGCTGGAGACTCTCACTAAAAGCCACAGGACTAAGGGTCAGGCCGCTTCATTGCCGCACATTATGCGTGAGCCACCAAAGGGCTGTCTGTGCGAGCTATGACAAAACTGGAAACTCAAAACTCAAACTCAAACCTGGACCTATGTACTTTTCTTTTCATCTTTTTTGAGACAGGGTCTCGCTATGCAGTTCAGGCTGGCCTTGAGCTCACTTTTGTAGCCCAGGCTGGTCTCAGACTCGTACTGACCCTCCTGCCTCAGCCTCCCAAGTGCTGGGATTACAGGTGTGCACCACCATGCCTGGCTCCCTAAGTACATTTTTGTCTGAAGATTGAAATCTGTTTCAGTTCAGTGTAATGAAACTGGCACTACGAATAGAGCTGCTCTTCTGCATTCCACGAATCATCCACAAACCATCAAGCCTGAGGGCTTCTCCGGGATGCCCACCTATCTCCCCCTCCCTCTACTTCCTCTTTTCCCCTGGACTGAACTAAAAGGCGCCTGCTCTGTCTCTTACCAGCCACCTCTGCCTGCGGCTACCACCCGCAAGGGACCTCGTATCCTCTTCTAGGAGCTCAGCAGAGGGTTCTTCCAAATAAACTCACTGCTCTCCATGAAGAGAGGCAAACGACAATGACTTACTCCATAGATCACGTGCTGTTGCAAACACTCCTGTGTACATATGTACATGTGAGATGCATGCGTGCATGTGCACATACACACACACACACACACACACACACACACATAAGCACTGTCGAACCTTCACCAGGCTCAGGACTAGGAGCGACTGTACTGCTAGCATCAGGGAATCATTTCTACATACTCTAAGGCCAGGAAAAGGACAAAAATGACAGCTGGAAGATTTTTCCTGGGTTTGCTACAAATGGGGTGACGGCTCCTTGCTCCCTCACCCCGCAGATCTCCCGAGACCGAGCTGTACGCCTGCACCACGACTTACTCAGCCCATCCTTTATCCTTATATGCTTGGATTACTTCCACTTTTTGCAAAATAATGATTCTTTTGTAGAAATCATTAGAATCTTTTATAATTATTATCTTTTAAAGTAGCATTTGAATTTTTTTCTAAAAAACTATTTTACATGCCTACCGTATGTAATGATCGCATTCAACGTGAGTGGTCGGAATGCGTTTCCCCTCGCTCTTCTCCATGTAATCATTATCTTCAGATAAATTATTACACAGAGAATTTCTGAATTAAACAGTGCAGATGGCCTTAAGGTCTTCAACAGAGTATACCTTGTGGGGACTGTCAATTAAGATTTTCACCAGCTTCAAAGAGAAGAAATTTTTTGCACCAACAATGATTAGAAAAATTATCATGTCTACATCTTGTGCTCTGTATAACTACTAGGAGGACAATGATATTTATTGTATCAATTATTGGAATCATATCTTTTTTTTTTTTTTTTTTTTTTTCCCGGTACTGGGGATTGAACTCAGGACCTTGCCAGGCAAGTACTTATTCTACTGAGCTATCTCCCCAGCCCATGCATTGTGTCAATTATTGGGAATGTACAACTAATGTGTTTTTGAAAAGGTCACATTGTTATTTCTTATTAAAAGAAAACAAAACAAAAAGAAAAGTGCTAAAAGAACCCAAAATAACTACAGGAAAAAAGGAAAACAATAGTTGATCAAAATAGTGCTATTGATAAAAACATTTTTATGGAGATATAAATAAAAAATACTACAGCTGAAAAGTATAGTAGCTAAAATAAAAATGACAATGGGGAAAAAGAAAAAGACTCTCACCAGGTCTGCACAAACAGGATCACCGTCCTGCTTCCTCGCCACCCTGGCACATTAGTTACTTGCTGGATTAATTAGCTCATTTCTTCCCCTCTAGAGCGTGGTTAGGAGGCGGCACCTGGGCCAGGCCCGCAGCCCCAGCACCCTGAGGCAGGAGGATCCTGCCTGTGAGCCCAACCTGGACAGCTCTGCAGTTCAGTCATAATTGGTCTCAAAATAAAAAATAAAAAAGATGTGAGGATGCAGCTCAGTGCAAAGGCTGTGGGCTCAATCCTTAGCACCACCAACAAGTAAAGATAGCGAGGTGATCCAATTGAGGCCTTCACGTATGCCGCCATCTCCATCCATGTGTCTGGAGTCTTTTTTTTTTTTTTTTTAAAGCAACTGAAAGATAGGGGCCGGAGAGATGGTTCAGTGGTCTAAAGCGCCTGCTTAGGAGGGCTCAGGCAACTGCGGGGACTGCAGTTCGATCTCCGGCACCACATGCTGCGCCAGCGCCACCACCAGGGCAGGCTGAGCCAGCCACAAAATGAATAAATAAAGAAACAAACACAACAAGCAAACAAATAAATAAATAAATAAAATTTAAAAAAAAAAAAAGCAACTGAAAGATAAAGACTTTCAGATTGGGTCAAAAAAGTAAAACTTCCCTTTGGGTTGAGAATAAAAGAATATACCAAAAAAGTAGAAGATTGTAATAAAAGATTTCAGGAAGACAGAAATTAAAAATATGAACAGACATTTTAGATAACGGTTAAGAGAGAGAAAGCTGGGTTTGTGGTATTAGCAGCAAGAAGAATTTCAATCCCAGGTTAAAGGAGGCAACCCTGCTCACAGGACGGTGTGAAATAGCAGCGTACATGCGTACCCCAGAACGCCTGGATCACTGAACCGATTGGGACATCGGCTTCCAGCAGGCCCCAGGTCTATCAAGACTGGAGCTCCGTTCTAGACCTCGGTGGATGAGGACTTCAAAAATAAAGATCCTGAGGGTCTGACATCGCATAAGTCTGACTTTGTAATTTTGTATTGAGCACTGTACACTGATATAATAATTATCTTTAGGGTCCTGTGAAGTTTTTGCAGTCATGGTTGATACATCAGCCTGTACAGAAAATGTTAACAAAGAAATCTTAAGAAAAATTCCAAAAGTACAAACAGTATAAACTGTTTTCTAATTTATTATTATTATTATTATTATTATTATTATTATTATTATTATTATTATATCTAGTACAGGCTCTACGGAGTCTCACCACACAGATCAGGCTTGTAGTGATTCTCCTGTTCTCAGCCTCCCAAGTGCTGGGATTACAGATGAACGCCGCCACGCCCAGTCTCAGTGGCTGTCTCAGTGCACCCTGAGGGTCCAACTCTGGTCCCTGCATCTACCTAAGCAGGTGCTTTAATCTGCTGAGCTATCTGGCAGGCCCTCTAATTGTAATTTAAGAAAACTAGAAATTAGTAATAAGATTAAAAGGAAAAAACTTGTCACCTACCAGGTAAGGGGTGGAGATAAGTCAGAGAAGAGAGACTGGGTGGGAAAAGAAGGACAAAGAAAATGCGAAAACACAGTTTCTCACTACCATGAACAATGAAGTTAAACCTGTGAAAAATCTCTTGTTAAGAGGTTGAATTAGGTTAAGAGGAAAATATGTAGCTCTAAACAGATGCATAAAGAAAAGATAAATAAACACAGTATTTAATCAAAAAGGTTAACAACAGCACCAGGGATATAGCTCAGCAACATAAGCACCTGCCCGGCAAGTACAAGGTCCTGAGTTCAATCCCCAGTATATATATCAAACCAAAAAATAAGAAGGAAGAAACAATGCACTAATAAATTAAAAGATAAATTTAAAAAGTAGAATTAACTTTTTTTTTTTTTTTTTTTTTTGAGACAGGGTCTCGCTATGCAGCTCAGGCTGGCCTTGAGCTCACTTTTGTAGTCCAGGCTGGTCTTGAACTCGCACTGATCCTCCTGCCTCAGCCTCCCAAGTGGTGGGATTACAGGTGTGTGCCAGCATGCCTGGCTTAAAAAGTAGAATTAACTTACACAAGAACTCATTCCAGGATGATTTTGGTTAGAGAAAAATGGATGAATCACTGGATTATCAGAAAAAAAAGAGGAAAGTTAAAAATATGACATTAGAAATAAGGAAGGAAAAATACTAGAGAAGAAATGAAAGATTTAGTATCTAGAAACACTTTTTTGTTTTTTGTTTTTTTGCGGGACCGGAATTTGAACTCATGACCTTGCACTTGCCAGGCAGGCACTTGTGCCACAGAGTTATCACCCCAGACCCCTCTAGAAACACTTTGGACAATTAAATTTTAACATCCGGGGTCAGGAGGATTGGAACCTGAATTATATAATGAGAACCTGCCTCAGAAAAAACAAATAACATCTGAATAAAACAGATGATTTTTCTAGAAAGTGCAGATAAATACAAATATAAACAAAGTTTTAGTAATCTTAAATAAAATAATACGGCTGTGAGATGGTTCAGTGGTCTAAAGTGCCTACTTAGGCAAGCTTAGGTAACTGCAGGGACAGCAGTTTGATCCCTGGCACCACATGCTGTGCTAGCCCCAACCCCAGGGCAGGCTGAGCCAGACATTATATAAATGATGATGATGATGATGATGATGATGATGATAATAATAAATTAAATAAAACAATAATCAGAAATGAAATTGATAACGTTATCTAGCTGTCTATCTAAATCCACAAGCCCCAAATAGCCAATGAATAAACCATCTATTTCTATATTATTGAATCAGAACACATAGAGGTAAAAGATGCTTTTTTGTGTGTGGGTGAGAGCCACATCCAAATCTGAAAGTCACGTTATGAAGACCAATTGTGGCCCCGGCACGGTGGCACATTCCTGGAGTCCCAGGGCTGGGGAGGCTGAGGCAGGAGGATCCAGGTGAGTTCCAGCTGTGTAGTGAGACCCGGTACCAATACATTTAAAAAAAAAAAATCATGTGTAAGCCTTATTTATAAATATCACATGTTAAGTGTTACCAAAGAATGCAGGAAATGTACAGCACTAAGAAGTCCATTAATAAGCATTGTTCACCACCTATTGGTCATAAAAAACCCTCAAGAATGTAATATTATTCTTAGGGTACTGACAAAATACTCTCTCCAGCTTTCTAAATCTCCATGATATTCCGACTAAATCACCTTTTTTATATACAGATTGATAATAGGTATTCTGTTGTCTTTGCTAAGCTTCGCTAGAGTTTTATTTATCGATTGTGTCAAAGACTGAGATCATGGCGGCTTTCACTCCAGGTGGGTTTTGTTGCTAAATTCGGCAGCCCTCGGTCTTGATCCCGGTCGGTTCTGTTTCCCCGCTGCTTCAGCTTGCTCAGCTTTTCACGTCTATTTGATGAGAGGCGTTTCATTTTTCTGTGTTCTTTCTTAATGAAATACTTAACATAGCAGTTTGTCTCCGATTGCAGTGCTGTGGAAGGTAGAATTCCTTTTGTTATTTCGTATATAAACAGAAACTGATTTGGAGGGAGATCTTTTTTTTTTTTCCATGTTCCTAGCAGTACGTGCCTGCGTCACGCAGTCTCCGTGTTTCTCGCGTGGGCGGGTACATGCGTACAGTGGGTCTCAATTCCTATTTCACCCCTTTTCTCTTCCTCCCCCTCCCCCATCACTCATCTCCTGCGGAGGAGGGGATGAGGAGAAGGTTCCATGTACCTTCCTACTCCCCATTACGCATCTTTTATTTTTCCCTTTATAATGCGGGCTTCTCAAGTAAGCAAACCCTGTGATGTGTCAGCTCGCAATCTGCTTTGCTTCCCCTCGTGTGACGGCCACAAGGTGCATCCATTTTCCTACACATCGCTCAAGGCTATATTTTTTATGGCCCAGTAGTACTCCATTATGTATAAACACCACATTCTGTTTATCCACTCAGTGTTGACAGAGACACCTGGGCTTCCAGGATTTAACTGATACGGCTTGTGCTGCCACCAACATGTATGAGTGTCCTCCACAAACAGAAACTGGAAATGTCATGCTTTTGATTTTGTTTGTCAAGATAAAAATAATAATACTGGGGCTGGTGAGAATCTGGCTCAGCAGTCTAAAGCGCCTGCTTAGGCAAGCTTAGGCAACCACAGGAACCATGGTTTGATTCCTGGAACCACATGCTGCGCCAGCCCCACCCCAGGGCAGGCTAAGCCAGCCATAATATAATAATAATAATAATAATAATAATAATAATAATAATAATAATAATAATTACTAAACTGCTCATACTCCATTTTTGCTAATATTTCTTTTTTTTTTAATATTTATTTATTTATTTATTTATTTGTTTGTTTGCTTGTTGTGTTTGTTTGTTTCTTTATTTATTCATTTTGTGGCTGGCTCAGCCTGCCCTGGTGGTGGCGCTGGCGCAGCATGTGGTGCCGGAGATCGAACTGCAGTCCCCGCAGTTGCCTGAGCCCTCCTAAGCAGGCGCTTTAGACCACTGAACCATCTCGCCGGCCCCTAATATTTCTTATATTTCTGTAGAAAGACAAAAATAATGATGATACTAATGATAATAATTTTCATTTTTCTTTTGTGGTATTACACACTGAACTCATGGCCTCCCGTATGCTGCGAGCTCCCTGCCATTGGGCTGCACCCTTAGCTCTACACAGAACTGCTTTTAAGCTTCACGTTCCTGGTAATCTCGGCCTGGCTTGAAATCCAGGGCAACGAAGTCAATGGCCTTTCACAAGATGCTCTAGACTCCAGCTCTCATATGAACATAAAGCACGCTGTTTTCTAGGTAGATCTTTCTGAAAGCATGTTAACGTATGTCTAAACCATTCTAAAAACATGTTGAGTGACGTACTTGTATGAATTCCTGGCATCCCAAGATTAAATTTCTGTCCAAGTCTGACAGCTAAGAGGTTGAAGAGACAGTAGGGGATGGGGAAAAGCCAAGCTCTATCCCGAACAGGTGC
>PVKN010008758.1:0-24683 GCA_004027915.1 Capromys pilorides | reverse complement strand
AGCTTCTGGTCTAGGTCTTCCATTCACTGCTTTCAATAGCAGGAGATGCCGTTTCTTTATACCTTCTTACGAGACAAAGTATAGCCAAAGAAAAGCCAAAATGTCTTCCTTCCCTGAGTCCCTTCAGTGACAAACACCATGTCCCTCCTTCAATCTTAATCCCTTCAATCCTTCCAGTTCCTATCACATTTGCTCAGGACCCTTCTCCCTGACTATCTGTCCCTGACTCATCTCCCATGCCACCTCCACAGAGTGGTGTCTCCAAGGCTGATTCGATCAAGTCATATACCAGATCTCACTCCCATCCCTTGAAATCCCCAGTAGCAAACATCAGTTGAATTGTCATGAACAGGGCCAGGGAGATAGCTCAGTAGAATGAGCACCTGCCTGGCAAGTGCAGGGTCCTGAGTTCAATCCCTGCTACTGCAAAACAAACAAAAAAATTGTCATGAGCAATATACTTCATACTTTGTATATTAGGCCCAGAAGCCATGCATGCCATGCAGAACATGCTTGGCCCTGAACATACATGGCCTTCTACTCCTGCTATTGTACATGAAGTACTTAAGAGTTTCCAAAACTCCTTAAGCCTCTGTTCTAGGCCTTCCATTCAATGGTTTCAATAGCACGAGATGCCCTGTTTCTTTATACCCTCTTATGAGACCCTACTTGGTGAAACCTGGCTTAAATATCATCATTGCATGAAGATCCTCCCTAGATTCAGAAAAACTGAGGGGTCCTATCTTCAAGGTCCACATAGCCCTTGCTTCATTTCCCATAACTGTACTAGACCACAGGTGCCTCCAGGATGGGGAGAACCTTAGACATCCAGGGCTCCTATGTACAGATGCTTCATAAACCTTTGCTGTTTAGATGAAATGTTGACTCAGTAGAAGTCATTACTTCCTACAGAATTTCTATTTTAGCTACAAAGTTAGAAATGGCTATGGTGAATCACTGGATGGTATCACTCAACCTAAATTCAATTCCACCTACCATCAGAATCTTAAACCTCTAGATGCCTATATAAAATGCTGGTGCCTGTGACAGAAAGAGTATCTCTGCATGATGAAAGCTGGAAGCTTAGAAAAAGCAATCAAGGGCTGGCAAGATAGCTCAGAGGTCTAAAGTACTTGCTCAGGTAAGCTTGGGCAATCACAAGGACCATGGTTCGATCCCTAGCACCACATGCCACACCAGCCACACCCTCAGGGCAAGCTGAGCCAGCCACAAAAAAGAAAGAAGAAAGACAGAAAGAAACAAACAATCACTAGAAAATGTATATTACAGTGCCTGGCCCAATGAAAGTAGCAAGAAATACCAGTTTATTTAGGAAGTACTTGAATCCTCCAATCTATATTTTTATTATCATTTAATTTTCTGGCTAACACAAAAATCAAAATCCAACTTCAGCAATACTTCCTTTTTTCACTGTTCTATAGATGCCTAGTGTGCACTTCCTCAGTGAGGAAGAGTGATGGGACTGAGACCATAAGGGCTCTTATCAAGAGGATCACAGGGTGGGCATCCAGGACAGGGTGAGCCATGGACCCAGAGGCCTGGAAAACCCATGGCTTACCACAGAAATCATGACAGGACCTTGGGGTTGACACCTAGCTTTCTCTTCCCTCCCTGCAGCCTCTGAGCCCCTCCAAGTCGAAGGACAGATGCCGCTTGCAGCATCTGGAAGCCCACTCTGTGGTTTGACTTTTCCTGTCCTCCCACTCTCTACTGAGTGGGCCGTGCTGCTATTACTCACAGGTCATGGCGCTCACAACACAGAAGCCGGGGAACCGCAAGCCTGCCTAGGCACCTTCTGACTATCCCCTAAGACACTCAGTAGCATGGACTGAGGCCAAACAGTTCCCATCAATGGCCCTGTCCCCTTCTCTTCTGAACACAGAGATCCCTCTTGCAATTTGTTTGAGAACAGAGGACCCAGTGGCAGTATCCATCTTCCCAGAGAAACCACATCTTTTAAGAAGCTTACATTGTCGTCATCCCATTTTTGAAGAGGTTTGAGAAGTTATCTGGGGGCTACAGACCTGGGGAATTCTTCATCTTAGCCAAGATCTTAAGCTATATCTCTGTGGCATAGTGACTCCTACCAGCAGACAGCTTTGAAAGCTTGCTCATTCACCTTTATCTTCTGGAAATGAGCTCTGCCTCCTGAGTGCTGCCTCTGGAAGGGAGGATCTGCTAGGGTCAGCAGGAATGACACAGGCCACATAGGAAGTCAGCTGACATAAGCAGGAGTCCTAAACTGCGCAGCTCTGCTCCCAAGGAGGGGGGCTTAATATTACAAATAAAGAAATCATTCAGCACGGGTGGACATGGAGATAGCAGGAAACAAGTGATAACGTCCCCAGTCCGGAAGCTCTCACTGATGCTAACTCTGGAGCAGGTGCTAGACCAATCCTAGGTGCACTTTGAGGGGTTTCCGTCTAAGGGGGGATGATGACATGAGCAACTGTGTAGCCCATTGGCTTCCTGGGATCAGCAGCACAAATCCTAACAGATGGTTCTACTCAAGTTTTGGGCGTTAAAATTGGAAGAAAAAAAAAAGTGCAAGTTGAGCATCTCTATGCTGAAAACCTAAAATACAACATTTTTTAAAGTCCAAAGCTTGGCTCTCTGCTCCTGCATACCCTCTGACAGCTGTTCTTTCCATGCATCCAGCAGTGATCCAGACAAGCTGGTGAAGGTTGAAGTGAACGGCTTTGGCCATATTGGACATCTGGACAACAGGGCTGCTTTTAACTCTGGCAAGGTGAATGTTGTGGCCATCAATGATCCCTTCATTGACCTCAACTACATGGTCTACATGTTCCAGTACGATTCCACCCATGGCAAGTTCCATGGCACTGTCAAGGCTGAGAATGGAGAGCTTGTCATCAATGGAAAAGCCATCACCATCTTCCAAGAGGGAAATCCCAACAACATCAAGTGGGGCAATGCTGGCTCTGAGTATGTGGTGAAGTCCACTGGTGTCTTCACCACCATGGAGAAGGACGGGGTTCACCTGAACAGTGGTACCAAAAGGGTCCTCATGTCTGCCCCTTCTGCTGATGCACCCATATTTGTGATGGGTGTGAATCACAAAAAATGTGAAACTCCCTCAGCAACGTTTTCTGCACCACCAACTGCCTAGCTCCATTGGCCAAGGTCATCCATGACAACTTTGGCATTGTGGAGGGGCTCATGACCACAGTCCACATCATCACTGCCACCCAGAAGACTGTGAATGGCCCCTCTGAGAAGCTGTGGCATGATGGCCGTGGGGCTGTCCAGAACATCATCCCTGCATCCACTGGCACTGCCAAGGTCGTGGGCAAGGTCATCTCAGAGCTGAATGGGAAGCTCGCAGGTGTCAGTGGTGGATCTGACCTGCTGCCTAGAAAAAGTGGATAAATATGACATCAAAAATGTGGTGAAGCAGGTGTCAGATGGTCCTCTCAAAGGCATCCTTGGCTACAGTGAGGACCAGGTTGTGTCTTGTTACTTCAACAGTGACACCCACTCTTCCACCTTTGATGCTGGGGCTGGCATTGCCCTGAATGACCACTTTATCAAGCTCATTTCCTGGTATGACAGTGAGTTCAGCTACAGCAACAGGGTGGTGGACCTCATGGTTCACACGGCCTCCAAGGAGTAAGTGCCCCTCCACCACAGCTCAGGGAGACCAGAGGGATGGAGAGGCCATGCTGTAGGAGTCACTGCCCTACTCAGCCCAGCACTGAGAATCTCCCCCTCATAGCTTCCATCCCAGGCCCCCTAGAAGGGGAGGAAGCCCTGGCTTATTGCCACTGTACACCATCAATAAAGCCCACTGTACCCTAATAAATAAATAAATAATCCAAAACTTTCTGAGCACCAACAAGTAGAAAATTCCACACCCAATCTCCTGTGCTGAGACGCCAGATACCTGTTTGTAAATAAACTTTTGCTGAAACACAATCCTGCTGATTTGTTTACACAGAATACATGGCTATTTCATGGTTTAATGGCAGGGTTGTGTGACTACACAACGCCTAAGGTATTTAGCATGCAGTGTTTTACAGAAGGGCTGAGGAGATAGCTTGGAAGTCTAGGCACCTGCCTGGCAAGGACAAAGACCCAGGTTCAATTCCCAGTACTGCATGCCATGCTAGCCTCAGAGCTCAAGGCACATCATGTCAGCAAACAAAACCAGGTGTGTGATGTGTGCCTGTAATCCGAGCACTGGGAAGCCTGAGACAGGAGGATCACTCTGAGTTCAAGCTGCAGAGCGAGACCCTGTACCAAATAATAAAAGATTTTTAAAAAAACTATAAGGGTCGGGGAAATAACTCAGCAGCATAAGCAGCTGCCTGGCAAACACAAAGTCCTGAGTTTGATCCCCGTATCTGCCTCCCAAAAAACTACAAAACAGTACTTTTTACATAAGTTTGTTGACTGCTAATCTAAAAGAAAAAACAGAGAATCAGCTGAACAAAAAGCAATTTGAATAAATAGGAATGATTCTAATTCTATTGTGGAGAAAGGATAGAGCAAAATAAAACTAAGGTATATAATCTGTTCTCTCCAGGACACCCAAAGGGATAATTTATCTACATCATCTCCATCCCTAACATCAATTAGAACTCTTAATTCTACTCAGCTTTGGGTACAGTGTTCTCATAATTATTAAAATTAAATCTGCTGTCTTTAGTCATAGCGTTGCTACTATTTGTTTAAAAAGTTTTTAAAAGACAATTTGTGAAGACCAAATTAGCCAGAAGACTTGTATTTCAGCCTTGGCCCTACTATCTATAAGTTCGGGGATTTTAGCAAAGTACTTACAGCCTTAGTCTCTCCAAGAAGGCCCCTCCTGAGAGATGAGGGCTGAGATTAAATATGTAGAAAGCCCACCCTGGGAACTCTAACATAACATCATGAAGAGATGTCAGCTCCTCAGATGCCTTAGATATGGAATTATTAGAGGTTTACATTTTACTATTTTAAACATTTATTTGCAGGAAATCCAACAACGATTCTAAGCATGTTCATAACCCAACTGATTTCAGAATTTAAATAAGAACATTATGGTCAGAAACTCAAATGTCAAGCAGACTCAAAGCCCAACTGTGAAATGATGAGAAGAAAAAAGAGGTGGGAGGTGAGGATGCCACCAGAAAGAATGTAAAAGAAGACAATCATAAGAGTACCCAGGGTGCAAATATAGTGATGGCCAATTTTCGTGAGTGAAGATGGGACTGTGAGAGGGAGCTGCGGGACAGAGCCTGCAGGAGCCAATGGCTTTAACAAGGAAGGAAATGGTGATTCTTCTAGTTCAACAGCTCTTTACCATGTGAGATTCTTCGCATATACTGCTGCCTTTCTCTGGAACATTCTTCTTGCCTTGGCCAACCTCTTATCAATCCACCATTCTTCCCCTAAGCCTTCAGGTTTCAGCCTAACTAATAAAGTTTTACAAAGAGATCTTCCTGGCACCCTAACTTCTACTCTCTAAAGGGATGAGTGCCAGGGAGCAGCTGCATAAGCCAATGGAGAGGGTAAATATCTAGAACGCTGGATTTTTAATATCTTGGTGCCTAAAGATATAGTCAGTGTTGCTTATACTGTTTTAACAATGTGGCAAAATATTGCCTATGATGAATTCAAATGAGCATAGGTTTAAATGTGTCTAAAGTCTGATGTAATAATTTTATCTTCTCAGAGATTTGGTGCCCAGTAAGTTTCAAAAAAAGCCAAGGGCTATACTGATCTCCTGTCATGTCCTACCACCTAGTACACTGCCTGACACATGGGAGGTACTCATCAAATACTGATAACAATAAGAAAAAATTCCTAACAAAACTTCACAGAGCTTTGAGGACAGGCTGGAGGATTCTGCTATTGCTATCATGGTTTTGTTCATCAAATCACAGAAGGAACATTGCAAAAATTCTGTGGCTAATGGTAGTTTTAAACCTAGTGGGACAGTCTGTTTTCTACTTCTTAATTATTTAACTACTACATTACTTCACTACTATGCTGTGTGGTCAGGCACAAATCATAGCTCAGTATCAGTACTGTAAAAATAGCTTTGGGGAGCCAGGGAGATAACTCAGCAGACTAAAAAGCCTGCTTGGGCAACCTTAGGCAAACACAGTAACCATGGTTTGAGCCCCAGCACCACAAGCCACGCCAGCCACCAGCCATGCCCTCAAGGTGTTCAGGCATAATGGTGTACACCTGCAATCCCAGCACTGGAGAGGCTGAAAGCAGGAGGATCACCATGAGTCTGAGCTGTGCAGTAAGACTCTGAAACAATAAAATACATAATAATAATAAAAATAAAGTGGAAAAAATAGCTTTACATATCTTGGAATCCTCCAAAAAGTTATATTGTATCCATAGGTTATTTCAAATTTTTTTAATCCTAATTATTTTTTTCAGAGCTGAAATTTAGAAATCTCTTTATTCACATTTTCTGCATTGAATGTTATTACATTTGTTTTTACTTTCCTTTAAGTAGAAAAAAAAAAAAAAGAGAAAAACACTTGGTGGTTTGGGTAGAACTACACCACACCCAACAACACAAACCAAAGCTGCCTTCTGAACCAGTGTGAGGCATTTGTGGGGAATCATATAAGTGATACTCCACCAAAATACATCTGACCAAAAGTTTGCCCTTACTCTTTGTTTTTGTTTTTAATACATCTCCCTTTTTTCTTCAAATCCCTTGAAGAATTTCTGTACAACATTGTTAATTATTAAGTGAATCTCTGCAAATGTGACATCTCAGAATGTCACAGGATCAAGTGTGCACATCCATTTCCTCCTTTCTGAGGAACGCTTCATTGTGTCCAGATGTTCCATTCCTTCCCTTCAGCCCATGCTGCTAAGAAGAACCTGGCCCATCCTCTGCTTGACTGGAGCAGACTTGGTTGATCTAATCACTGCCCTCTGGATATGGTGAGATGCACCTGTTATTCCAGAACTTGGGAGGCTGATGTAGGAGAATTGCAGTGACCAGCCTGGACTACACAGTGAGCTCAAGGCAAGCCTGAACTGTCTCCAAAAAACAAAGAAAAAAATAATAATTAGATAAATATAGGCCCTTCTTCCTTCCAGACTTGTGATTCCATTCTAACCAGTGAAATGCTAGAAAAGTTTGCCCAGTGGTTTCCGGGGAGTACCAAACTGTTTTATGGAAATATTTCCATGAGCAATAGGGAAACTCTCATGAAACAATCCTTTCAGGCTAAGGTTCAAGGTCAGTGGTAGAGCATTTGCCTGAAGAATGGCAAACCATGGGTTAAATCCCAGTACCACCAAAAAAGAAGGAAGGAAGGAAGGAAGGAAGGAAGGAAGGAAGGAAGGAAGGGGAGGAGATTAAGAAGGAAGTTGTAAGAAGAGAGAGTTGGAAGAAAGAAGGAAGGAGGGAATGAGGGAAGGAAATGGGGGAGGAAGGAGGGAAGAAGGAGGGAGAGAGAAAGATAGGTCAAGGTAAATCATGAAAGGATGTGAAAGCAAACGAAAAGAAACAAATTGAAAGGATGCAGACAAGAGGCAGAAACCACACTGATTCCTTTGACAGATAGTGTGTAACCTATTGAACTGCTAACTGCCTGGAGAAATCAAAAGGCAGAATGGAGGTCATGAGGTAGCATGGATGTGGAAAAGCAGGAAGCTGCTCTCCTGCCTGGGCTTGGAGGACAAGGGGAGGAAGGTGACGGTGGAACTCTTGGCAACCTGGAGAAACACAGAGCAGAAACTGTGAACACCAGGCACCGCTCACTACACTGGCATCTCCGGGATCAGAGGATGGTTCCAGAGTTTTGAAGAGAGGATGCTGGGCCACGGTGTTGAAGGCCTGGAAGCAGGAAGAGCCCCACATCCTAGGGCAGTGGCTGCAGTTTGGAACCATCACTTGCAGTCCAGCACAGGCTGCCCAGGGGTTGCTTCTCTTTCACACACTCCCTTCTCATGAGTTTGGACTCCTGAAAACTCTGGGTTTCAATTGACTAAGATGAGACCTCCTTTACAAAAAAGAAGACATTCCTATCCTCTCTCCTGAACAAGGAGATGCAATGTCCTGACCATCATTGTTGCCATCTCTAGGAAAGAAGCCGCCATTTTTCCTTCTGCGCTGGGCTCGCTACTCCTCAAATTCAGCCACCGTCCCATCTGGATATGGTATTACCTAAAGACTAAAACCTCCAATGACGTTGTTCAAAGTTCTAAAGAGAAAAAAAAGAAGTATATTAATTAACATACACATTTATATCTACACATGCAATCAATATGCAAGAAAAATATACGTAGCTTCTATAGGGTTCCTCTGTAAACCTGGTCATGAGGCTGTGGTTGGTACTGTTATCTTCTTCCTCCACTGCCCATTCTGCTCTTAGCCCTTACACAGGCCTCAGCTTGGTGAGGCTCTCCATAAGTAACTCTAGCCTCTTTTCCCAAGGAGTCTAAATCACCAGTGGACCTGCGGTTTTAAAAAAAAAACTACTACAATTTTCCCTTCACTTTCATCATTAGATAGGGAGGGACTGTGGAATAGCACAGAGAATCCTGTGAGCTCTAGACAGGCCCATTGCCTTCACTGTGTGCCAATAACCTGGGATCTTCTTGATTGATTGCAAGGCCCACAGCAGCTGGGGGCATAGTCCTCTTCTTCTGCATTTAGTCAGAGCATGAAGCCCCAGGTGACCAGGTAGAAGTCTTGTCTTCCAAACAACAGGATCAGTCTTGAGACCATGAGGGCAACATTTTTCCCTTCAAAGCAAAGCATCCTAGAAGAGTTTAGACTCAGGGCAGAGGAAGTAAAAGCTCTAGAATTTAGGAATAAGTTAGGAATAGTATTAGGAATAGTATTGTTAGGAATACTAGTGAGAGTTCTGATGCACTAGAACTGGCTAAGGAAACAACAGCACTATCTGATGAAACCCAGAGAACTACCTAGAGCCCACGGAGAAGCTGAGTCCAACGCTTCTTTTACTCCCCAGCTACTTGGGTACTCTCCAGGTGTTTAATTCATCCGGCTTCACCTGCGGAACATTGCTACTAACACAACCTCAGGAATCACAGCTCTGCCTGAGGGGCTGCCAGCCTAAGCCTCTGTGAATGTGTTCGCCTCTCCCAAGACATCTGCGCCACCCCCCTGCCCTCTTCTCTCAGCAGCCAGTCCCACACGTCTCTGCAGAGAGGGCACCTCCCTGATTCGCAACATAGTACTTTCCTGGAGGATGTGACAGCTGTCTTCCCAGTCCTCGGAGCCGGTGACTCGTGGTAGAAGATACAACACATCATACTGAGTCAATCCCATGTCATTTTGTAACTGCCTGTGAGTGAGGCAAGATATCAGGCACCGTAGCAAGTCATGTGCCCCACTGTGCCACATGTCATGTGGAGCCATCTCCTGGGGAAGGTCCCTGCTCTGTGCCCCTCCCCCAGCCTGGTCCATCACGTTCTTTCCATTGACTCTGTATTTCAGCTGTAAGGTTCCTTCCTCTGGCGCAAAGGAGAATCGGGTAGAAACTATTGCCAGACACGGGAGGGAGGCCAAAAGAGGAGCGGGAGCCCCTCGAGGTGGAGACAGAGGTTGGAGCTTTTTCCAGATTGGACTATGGGCGGAGTTTATGTGGCACAGTGATGCAACAAGCGTCGATTGGGTGCGGGTTGTCGCTCGCAAAAATCAAGAGGAAGTTCCGGGTTAACCCGCGGAGAAGGAAGACGCTGTAGGAGCTGCTCCTCGTGGTTGATTCTGGGATCCCCTCCCCTTGCTGACTTGCCGTGATGGTGACCCAGGAGATCGCTGCATGGGCACAGACCCATCAACGACCACATATGAAGGGTGATGGCAAACAAGGAGATCGTTTCCTATGTTGATTGCACCACTCCTGTCCGATCTCATGGCTTATATTTTCATGTTTGGACTTTGTGAAAATAAAACTCAGGCCCCCCAACGGCTAAGAGCCGGTCTTGGGGGAGGGGGGATTAAAGACAGCACTCCACGCCCAGGAGGGAGGACATTCACCGTTGCTCGGTTTTCCTTTTCCTTCATGTGAACCAGAACATGTATCATCTAACTGGGTTGAAGCATCCTTTCATCCTGCTGGCTACTGAATTGGTAGAAAAGGTAGAAAAGGATGCATCTGGTATATGATCGGTACACCAATCCAAAATAAATAACACAGTACGCAAAGAACCACAAAACAACCCAGGCTGCTGCTACCTAGAGAAGGTAAAACCCTTTAGGAAGAAGATCAGGAAATGTCGTGGGATGGTTTGGCAGTGGGAAGCAGAAATAAGAACCACTAGTGAGTATTCTGAGCATAGCTTCTAAGTTTTCAACATTTAGAAAGCAGGGGCTGTCACTGGAGTTTGAGTAGAAGAAGACACTGAGCTTCTCTTACTGCTTTTGGAGGAATGTGAGCCATGAGGAAGATAAGTATTACTTACCAGGTCCAAACACCTCACTCATGTCAGGACATGGGCCAGGATGGTGATAGTCATTTTGCAGAGTCCAGGCCCTTAATGTGCTCCAGTTCTTTCATACATGAATTTTGAAGAGAGGATATGGGTTTCTACTTATTCCCAAAGAAGTCTATGATGGCATCATGTGCTGACATCTTTAAAGAGAATGAATTTACACATAATGGTATAAGCCATAGGAAAATGCATGGTAACTATTTCCCTAGTGCTGCAGTGGGCACCACACTGGCCTTGTCCCTTCAATCTCAGCATTCTAAATAAGCTGAGGTGCCCTGGTGGTTGCGTGAGAAAGGAAAATGGAATGCAACCACATTTCTCATTTATTATTTCAGGCAGAATATTGTGGTTATAAATATATATATTTAGGACTGACAGGTCAGCTTGCCCGAAAAAGTAATGTATTTGTCTAGGCAGCCAAAAGAATCCCTTTGTTTCATCTTTGGAGAAATGAGAGACCTCTTATAAAGACCTGTCCCCACCCTAACCTTCTTACCTCCACCCCTTGTGTCCCTACACCAACCAGAACCCTCCTGGTCAGTGTTCGCAGTTATGTATGAACATTGCCATGTGCTTTGGACATGCTTGAAATGTTTTGAAAATACACTGAGGATAAATGATATTTATGGGTCTCTGTTTTGCGCTCACTCTTCCATTCCTCTTATTCAGCCCAGATCTGTGTTACAAGATAAAACCATCCTCCCTACATCAAGGCACAGTGGGGGCCACCCCCAGCCTTGACATTCAGCTTCTCCACTCCTGGCCAAAGCCACAGTCACTTTCTGCCCACAACTCTCACATGAAATTCAAGTTAGGAGCTTTTTAGAAAAGAGAAGCTGACAAAAGTATAAAAGTGATGAAATAGCCCGCTGCCACCATAAATATTCCTTGAATATTCATAATGTGTTTTTCCCTGCCTTAGAGTAACTACATTATGGTACATGATAGTGGCCACTAAAATTGAAAAGGAAACTTTTCAAGTTTGTCCTTATTAAAAGGAATACTTCAGATGCCCTGTGTACTCATGAATCTTTATCCTTTAAAGCTCCCAGTAAATTCTGATTCTTCTCTGAATTTTTCTTCTTAACATTAAGTGCCTACTATCAGCCTGGCATTATGCTTTTCTTTTCATCTGTTAAATTATGCTTTAGTACCTACAACAAAGCAGGACACCTCCTAAATAAAAGAGAAGGTGTCCTTTCACTGACTTTTGATGTTTTCAAAACAAAATAATGAAACAAATAATGACTCTCATCTATTATTGATCTTATCACCAAAGTTCTTGGCCACAAGTATGTCATTGCGCAGATGGGGCTGGGTGGGGTGGTCAGTTGTCTCTCAAATCTGTTAAAGATGCCAAGTCCTTGAGGTTGTGCCAAATTTAAACTGCTCTCTTCTCCACTTGGAAATGAGGACCTGGCATCCCAGCTCATCTGTGCCAGTGCATGCCATGTCAAAACAGGGTCAGCTATATACTCCTTCATCAATTGCCTCATATTTGCAAATCCTCTTAATGCTTCTGCTTTATGACTGAATGCTGTCTAAATAACTAGCCAATCAAATGAGAGGAATCAGAGAAAAAGCACAAGGAACAAGCTTCTAAATCTGGGCTACTCAGGGTTCTCAGAAGGTGGCTGGCTTAACTTGAAGCATTTCCACTGTACTGTAACAGAAAACTCCAATAGTCAAACAAAATCCAAACAAAGTATTCATTTTCTATTGGTTCATATATATAATGGATTATTTGATGATAAAACGAATAAAAGCCTGTCACTTCCAGGAATATGGATGGAACTACAAGTTATTACAGAAATAAGCCAGGCACATTGGATAAACAAATATTGTATGATATATTTCATATGTGCAAGTTAAAAATATGTTGATCTCAGAGGTTGAGAGTCAAGTAGTTGCAACAGGTGCTTTTCTCTTTCTTTTTCTCAGATCTACCAAGAGCCACAGGTTCAAACAGAAGTAGTACCTGTGTGACTTCTGGACAACCTACTGTGACAAAGAGGAAGGATGGGATGAGGACAAAGGCCATGATCTCATTGTCACTGGAGGAAATTCTCTTCTCCTCACTATGGTCTCTGACCCTGTGTCACTGAGAGTCCATGAGTGCCAGCCCTTTTCCTTGCAAGATCATCAACTACAATTTTCTGGAAGACCCTGATCCTCTCATTAAATACCTCATGACTATTACAATGCAGAAAATACAGAAATGCCTTCTAGAAATCCTACCAAGGTGCATTATTGTGAGCAGAGGGCTTCCTTCAAGTCTATTTTTGGTTTTTCCTATATTAATCCTAATTAGATTGCCTTTAGAGAAATTAAAGAACTGGGCTATGCAAGGTAAGAAAAGAAGAGAAACCACTGGTTTTTTAGTAATCCGTTAACAATTTCAAGATTCAGGCCATTAGATTGATTTTCCTATTTAAAAAAAAAAAAAAACTTACTATATCAATGAGGCTCTTCTTTTCCTTAAAGTAGTTTTGCGGCCATGCAACCAGTGTATAAATCTGTCACTAAGGAAGATTGGAACAGGAAGGAGGCCTGCTCCTACCTTGAGCTTCCCTTGAGAAGATGCAGAACTTCAAGTTTCCACCAAGAACAGAGATAAAATGGGAAACCTTTCTCTTTGGGTACATTTCATGCTCCTAGCATCCCTCCTAAGGGTCCTCTTTTGAGTGAATGCTCTGCAAGGGTGGCAGTGTTTACACAGTACTGTCATGATTCTTCTTTTGTGTTTAGAATAGATACCCCATGTCAGCTGAATAGAGAGGAAAACCTCCCAATTCAGCACTTGTTCTTACCGTGTGGGGCCAAGAGTGAAGTAACCACAGTTCAAGCTTGTCTCATACCTTCTTTGCCCTATCCACACTCTGTATCAGAGGAGGGTTCCATCTCACCCCAACACAGCTTCACCCTACAGCCTGATACTGGTCTTCAGCCTGTCACACGACAACATCCAAAGTGTGTGTTCTGGGTGCTTGTTCATCTCCCCTCTTGCCATCCAAACTCACCTTTTGCTTTGATTAGCTGAAAGGAGCTGCCTGTTTAGATACCCAGGGAGATAGGACTCATGGTCTACACTCATGTTAGGCACAACTCTTTACCCCAATTTACCACAATTCTGATTAAGGAATTATAGACATTTTTGGACAGAACTTATTGTATATGGAACCTTCTCAGTACCTCTCATCAACCATGTCTTCTTTGGCCTGGATAATACCCTGACTTATATATTTCCAGGCTAAGAAACCCAGGGAGATTTGGAAGAGATCTAAAACCTAGAACCTAGAATCACAAAGACTTACACTGGAATCCTGACCTGCTTTGTCTTATTTCCCCAAAGCAAACTCCCCTTCAGTTTCTTTACTGGGTAGGGAAGTAACTGCATCCACTGGATAAAATTTTAAAAGAGGAATAAATGAGTTGCTACCACATACAGTTTTGAGGGTGGAGAAATGAGGCCACTTGAATGAAAATAACACAGAAGTCCTAGAATTTAGCAGGTAAATGACATACATGCCATCTGCTAATTGTATTTTCTTAGGGGAGAAAATTGAGGCCAGTAACCAAAATGATGGACAAGATTAGACTTTCCAATCAAAGTTTCTGGTCTCCATCTGTCTTTAGGAATTCTCTGACACCTCCCCATTTGCTTCATACAGCTGAATGTCAAGGCATAGGAAGATTTTCTTGTGGTAGAAAAGATCCACACACCACAAAAGCAGGACCAAAAAGCAGGTGGGCTTTGAAGAAGGTGGCTGAGAAGTTCAGAGGCACAAGAAAGACCACTGTACCATGAAGGCCAGTGTGAGGCAGCTCATTCCTGCAAAGTCTGAAGTACATTGGGGCTCAGGCAGAAAGTAGATGTCATTGTGTCACTTTCCTTCCTTGCTACAGTCTTCTAGAATCATATTTATCCTTGCTGCAGATAACTTCATCATAGAAACTTTATAAAGTTGGCCCATGATGTGTAAAGTAGAAGTCAAAATTCATCTTTGTGGCACACTATCTTGGCAGAGAAGCCTTAGAATAATACAATAATGACAGTCCCCAGTTACATAGTGCTTCCTATGTGTCCAACACTGATTTGACCCCCTGATACACAAGTCACCCACTTCCTTTCTGACACAAGGCCTTGGTCTCCATAGAAAGACCAACAGCAGGCTATGGGCTGGGGCTGTCCCTGTTGGGGTACAGGTGGAGCCTCCCACTAGGACAGGGTGTAAATTACAAGGATCAACAGGGCATAGAGTGCTAGAGACAAGCTTGAACTGCATTGCTTTACCTCTGGTCTCACATGAAAGGAACAAGTGCTGAACCTGAGAGGTTTTTGTCGCTTTAATACAGTTGACTTAAAGAAACTGGATGTCACAGATTTTCTCTTTCAGAATGGTTTCCTGTCTATTACAAAAAAAGATTTCTCCTGCTAATATGAGATGTCCCACCCCTCCACCACCAGAGGACAAAGAGATTCCCTGAAAAATCCATTCATGCTGGCTAGGGAATGGCCAGGCCCTGTGACTTCTGGTAGCCACCAGGATATCCTACAATCATGGAACTGCCTCCTTGGTTCACCCAGGCAGAGTCCATTTCTGACATCAGCCCAGGCTGATGCAACATACGACGCAGCACCTCTCTTTATATAAAGCAATTTCAGAGACCTGTTGCCCTGAGAATTGAGGAGCTAATGCACATAAGCCTCTGAGAACAGAATCTACAGGTCAGGGTTGGGTGACTAGAGGACTACAGGGTGTATTAGGGGTGCAGTAACAAAGGACTGCAGTGGGCTTGAAGCAGGAATATGGTCTCAACAGAAATGTGCTGTCTCACCTTTCCAGAAACTGAAAATCCAGGATCCAGATGGTAGCAGGGTTGAAGTTTTCCACGAGCTCCAAGGGAAGGTTCTGCCCCTTGTCTCGCTCCTTGACTTATAGATGGCCATCTTCTCCTGTGCTGTGTGCTCTCTTTCTCTTATGCATCCTTGTGCCCTAATATCTCCTTTATAAGGGCACAAGTCACTTTGAATTATTGGAAGTCACCCTAATGATGTCACTGAAACTTAATTATGCCTATAAAGGTGCTGTCTACCAGTAAGGCCACCATGCGAGGTACTAGAGACTAGGACTCTTAACATACAAATGGGGGTGGGACAACTAAACCTATGTCCAATGGAAGAATAGGCAGTGGGGACTAGCCATGGTAGGTGTAAAGCAGAACAAACAAGTAAGATAAAATGAACATGAGAAGCTAGTTGGAATACAAATCCTCCAGCACTTCAAATGATAGCCACTGAACATCTACTATATGTTCTCAACACTGGGCTAAGGGATTCAGACATAAGCAAGGCATGGTTACCATCCACAGGGGAGGTGCCAGCCTGACTAATTCAGACTTGTGAGATCAGGAACTGATGGAGACAGAGCACAGAGAAGAAGGGCCTCACACCCAGTGCTACCTGGTGTTGACCAGGAGAGTTGGGTGAGGACACTCTAAAGTCCCAATGCAACCAATTGGGCCACAGAAGGCAAGAGCAGCCACAGAGGCCACGCCTTCCTCAGTATTATTCAAATCCTGTCTGTTCTCCCACTTCATGTAGCACTATGTGAATAAGTATTACCAGAACAGCAGCTCTGCAGAGCTCCTCATGACAGGTGGCATGAAGAGCAACCGAGTCAGATCCTGCTCCATGGAGGTTACATGCTGGCAAGAGAAGCGTGTGTGTGTGTGTGTGTGTGTGTGTGTGTGAAAGGAGAAGACATGGGGGCTCAAGAGAAAAGACAGAATGATAAGAGAGCTCAGAGAATGGCAGTGTGTTCATTTCCTGGGGCTTCCATAACAAATGTTCCACAGACAATTCTAGAGGCTGAAGGTCTAAAACTGAGGAATGAGCAACTTTGGTTTTCCCTGAAAACTGTGAGGGAGAGTCTGTTCCAGGCAATTTTTATTTCCAGTACCTGAGTGGGGTCAGGCATTCCACTAGAAAGTCAAGAAGGATAAAATTCCAGAGACCCCAAATCTCTATTCACACATAGAAGCAGCAGCTGTGTTGAGGGGCCTGAGGTTGTTTCGGCATCTGACCTCTATCGTGACTTCCACCCATCTCCATCATGGCCAATGATGGCCAACCTTTTAGAGACCAGTGCCAAACTGTAATCTAAGCCCACTTAAACAGTTCTGCCTTAATACTGCTTGTATTTTTAAAAATCAAAAGAATAACAGCTACCATAGGTTCACCATTACTGATTATGAGCATGGTCATGGTCATTACCTAGCATTGAGTTAAACAGTAAAACAGAAATTGTGAACAAGGAATTTCCTTTATCTCCATTCCTGCATAGAAATTACAGTCTGGCCTAGCTCAGTTATTTTGCCCAAATTCCCTTAAAATAGTTACACTCAGGCAAAAATACTCAGATACATGAGCAGGATCCAGGCATAAGCATCTCCCCAAATATCAATTTATTTAATACTTTCAGAGCGGAAAGGCATTCTTTCAATTAGGAAAAATAAATCCTGCCCCATTAAGGAGGAGACTACAATTAACTGAAAGTTTGTGAAGGAGTGGGTAGTAATTCTTATCTTAGCTATTAGGATAAATTCTGTAAGGTCCTTAACAGAGAGTCTAACCTACAAGAAGGCCTCAAAAATGGTAGCAAGTGAGAAACAGAAAGATTTTGGAAACTCTTGGGAAATGACAAGTGAAAACTTCACTTTCAGTCTCTTCACTAGAAAGGTTTTAGAAATATTGGTCCCCATATCGGTATTAGAAGAGGTACAAGAATGGAACAACACAAGGTGACCTCTCATGAAAGAGCTTAAATGTCAGACTTAACAATTTCCATTTCATCCTGTTACTGATATAAGATAACCAACATCTAGTGCTATATCCATAATGAGATAACTAATGAAATCTGATACCATAAAAATCACCAAGGATATATTTTAAGTCAGATTAAAGAGAAAGACCAACAACTACTCGATGCATTTGAGCAATGTTAGTAATGCATGCATTGCATGATATCTTTTGGCTCTTTTCAGACTAGTTCAGGACATGTAGAGTATACAATTTAACTGGAAACACACACTTATTTTGCCACCAACAGATGGGATTGGCACAATCTTTAGAAAACTATGTTTGTAAAATGAGCCATCTGTCCTGGCTGGCAAGATAATCTTCCTGCTAGTGATTTGATGGCTAGTCATTTTGTCACTCACTTGTGCTCTTACTGTTAAAATTTGTTCATTTCTCTTTCAAAGCTCGTACTGAGTCAGACCGAGTTAACCCTGTTGTGGGCATTTCCATTGATCAGCACTGAGTTTCTCAGCAACAGCCAGAGATGGGACTTTTCGCAAATGCTATTTATCCATCTTTGAAATGAGACATTCACTACTGATTAATTTACAGTGAAATTCCTGTAAAGGTGCTTTTTTTAAGTGATATATTTTGTTTTTTTCTTTCATTTGCCCATAACTTTCTGAAAAATTCTGTTTTGGCTGAATTTTGTCATAAGTGTTTTCAGTATAGCTTGCTTTATTTTTTATTAATGGAAAGTTCAGAATGAACTTTCATCAATAACTTTTGAGTGATGAGAACATTTTTCAAAATGTAATTTTTCCAAGTAAAAGAAACTTCTGGCCTATTTTTCAATTAAAACCTTTGTAGTTGAGGGCAGTAACAGATCCTGTGCATACCATTGGCTTTACACTGGGATTTCTTGAGAAGTTTTCAAAAATACTGATAGAAGAGTTTTCAAAATAAATACTGAGGAAATTGAAGAAATAAATATTCAAAAAAGAATTGATCTGGGTCCATGCTAGGCCCTGGATCATTAAAAAGCTCTCCAGGTCATCCCAGCATTCAGGCATCACGCAAGCACCCTAATATCCAAACCCACAAAGGATGCAGAGGTCTGGAAATTGTGGAAGGAAAAATTAATTTCTAAGAAGGGATTGTTTGCTTCTTTTTTGGTTCTTCTATCAATAACCTTTGAAATTATTACACTTACTGAAACACATGGCTCTGAGAGAGATGTGCCAGCAATTTAACTCCCCAGTCGTCGTATACCCCAAACAAGTAGTCCAGTGTCACAAACCCTAGCCTTAGTAATCATAGTACTTCACCTCCCCAGCCCTTCGAAGAGGTTGACTCTTCACTAGAATTGAAGACTCCACTTCCAGAAAAAGGGCTTCTTTTTGTTCTGTGGTTGTCAAAGAACAAGAGACACAAAGGGAAAAAAAAAACATTTTCCTTGTTCTGTGGCCTCTTTTCCCATTATGTAGTGTTTTCCTGAAGGAGTTCTTTCCTCTAGTCACACTGAAAAGTGTGCCTTCCAAGATGGATCCCAGAGAAAGCTGGACTCATCACTACATAGAAAATACCTTCTCCCATCCTACCTGGGCAGGGCCTGGTACCAGAGTCCCAGAAGCAGAAGGCGGATCTGCTGCTCCGCCCTCTCGCCTCTAAGCCGACCCATGAATGAGCTCATGTGTGACATTTCATCCCTGTGAGCTGCACAGTGACAGCCTGGTGTGCCTGTGCCCACAGATGGCAGCAGCTCATTTCCTTATCAAGCCTCTGCTGAATGCCAAGAACTACGGAGGGAGGGCATTCATCTTAATGAGACGCAGCCCCTGGCCTACTAGAGAGACAAAGCAAAGCACTGCCTGAGAACCCCAGGGCTGCATTCCCAGCTTTGTTTATCAGTCACAGGGTCAGAAATTTGCAGGGAAGTTTTTTTAGTTAGCATTAAATTTTAACCTGTTGACTGTAAAATAGCTGCATAGTTTCATATCAAATCAAATAGCATCACTGAATCGACTCAACATGGACATGCAATAAATATGGGAGGAAACAAGCCAGCTTTATCTTTCACCTTGCATATGTCTATGACTTAGGAAGAGACCACCATCCCTCTGCTCAGGAACAGGACATACAGACCATTGGGGAACCCAGCCAGGCTCCACAAGGCTCTTGCTCCTTGATGGTCTCACCCAGGCCAAACCCTTTCATGTCACAGAAAAGACTCAGTCTTCAGTGAGATGGAGTGTCCCAGATATGGCTCCTTTTGAGGGACAAAGGTGATTTCCCTATTGAGAAAAAACAGTACCGGAAATATTTACATACTTCACTCATTTAATGAGCTCTGAGTAAAACGTGTATATCTTGATGTCCGGAACCACTGGTGGAAGACAGCAGAAGTTCTTGGACTCTTCCCTCTTTAAGGCTTTTCAGCTCTCTCTGACTAAAACAAAACAAAGAAAAGTGTACAAGAGGGAAGTTAACTATAGGACTGAAAACTGTGAGAAGTTGTCCCATCTGAGTGTGTGTGTGTATGTGTGTGTGTGTGTGTGTGTATGTGCGCGTATATGTACTTATGCAGTACTGGAGATTCAACCCAGGACCTTTGCCATCCTAGCCCTTTTATTTATGTGTATACTTATTTACATTTTGAGACAGTCTTGTCCCTGTCACTTGTCCCTTGTTGCTGAGTTCCCCAGGTTGTACTCAAACTTGCAATCCTCCTGCCTCAACCGCCAAGCTGCTGAGGTTACAGGTACGCCCAGTTCCGCCTGAGATTCTTATGGAGACGTGGGCAGGACTCCCTCCATCCCCTCATGTTGACTTCTGCTTGTAGGAATCACAAGCTACAGGATTTGATGTTTTCACCAGGCCATTTTTATTGACAATTCCAATTTTAGGAGAGTGACGTCAACACTGTCTCGGGTGTTTGTCCCCAGTAGGCTTCTCATATTTCCTTTTGAAAACCCAGTTCTCCCTCCCAGCAGCTGGAGGAAGATGTTACTGCCTGCTGTGATGGCTCCAGTACCTCTTGGGTAGCACAGAGTCCCCGCTGGCTGGCCTCTGAGGCCTCCACACTGGGAGCTGAGCAAGGCCCAAGGGTGAACTCACACAGGAAAAGACCCTTCGGGCTAAGTGGCCTCTGAAATACTGTTTGTTGAGCTGGGGAATTATTACATGCTGACGGACTCCTGCAAAAATCTTCAATTTTTGTCCTTAGATTGTCTAGCTATCTGCAGAATTCCCCTTCAGTGAAGAAATAGGTTGTTATTCCTTATGTCCATCTGATAACGTGGCTTTTTATTTTAAATACTTCCTATTAGAGAAAACAGGAACCAAAGCTACTTTCAGTTAAGAAAGCAAAACTCCTATCTGCCTATCACATTGAAGACAGTTTTAAAAATAAGAAGGAAGAAAAGAGCCGCCAAAAAAACTGTAATTTCCCCTTTGACAATTATTTCTGAATAGGAACTTAAGCAATCTTACTCAAGAACCTGGGGGTTCTGTCCACATTGATTTACTCAGAAATGCATGGTCTGATGCCCCTTCTAACGGAACAAGGCTGAGCTAGCACTTTGACTAAAGGCTTTGAGTTTACACTGCCCACTATGTGGCCTCCAGATTTCAGCTCTCTTTCTGGCTTCTACCTTCAGAGATTCAGTCTGATGAGTACTACTTAAAATCACATGCTTTTGTCTTCCTTTATCTGTTAAAACATAAGGTGGTCTACAAGGTAGAAATTGATAATAATTCCCTGACAGAGAAACAAGTGTAGGCTTCTTTCTGACCAATTGGAAACATGCAGATGTATGTGTACATGCATATGGACCATATTTGCCTCAAAATTCATGTGTTGGAGGCTTACTTCACAGTTCTTCAGAATATGATTACATTTGCCAACTGTCTTTAGGGCCAGGGAGACAGCTCAGTGGCATAGCGCCTGACTGGCATGTGCAAGGCCCTGAGTTCAGTCTCTGGGAAAAGACTGAAAAAGGCAGGTCCCTAGGCAATGCACTCGGGTCCCCTTCTGTTCCTCTTTTGGACAGAAGCTGTCTTCCCCCAATAAAGAAGTGATTAAGTGAAACTGAGACCTTTAGACTGGGCTTTCATCCAATCCTATGCCCTTGTAAGAGGGAATTTTGACACAGAGACGCACTAGGAATGTAAGCACACGGTGAGAAGACAGCCACCTGCAAGCCAAGGAGAGAGGTCTTGGAAGAAACCAAGCTGCCAGCACCTTGGTCACTTCTAGACTCCAGAATGGTGTGACATATATTTCTGTTGGTCAAGCCACCTACTTTGTAGTGTTTTATTATGACCACCCTGGCAAACTGTGTCTGTGTAGTGTGTGCATGTAATATAAGAAACTGATTTTTTAAAAATAGACTGGGTTGCCTCAAGGTAAATTCTCCTCAATGAGCCAGTTCTAGAGTGGTTAATCTGATGACACTTGTCTACACTGAGGGTTGGAAAGCCCCATCCTCCCTACTCCATTCTCAATGGTATCACAGGCCCTTCAGGTGACAGCTTGACATACAGGGTTCCACTTCAGAGATTTTCCAAAGGAATGCTGGCTTCTCTCCTTCACACTGAACAACTGCTGATCATTTCAAGAGCTGAATTCACATCCGTAGGCTTGAGATATGCATAATGATAATATCTACCGACGTGGAAAACGCTACTTACTCGGTAGAAACGCTACATGTGCTCCTGCAGTTTGCCATCATCTCCTTTGGGATTCAGTGAAACACTTTGCACATTGTGGGAACTCAAAAGCAAGTATTTCCTGATTGAGCACAAATAATATCAAAAGCAAATTTCTAAAAGTATCCCAGTTCAACTCCTTGAGCACCCAAAGAAAGTATTCTTTTCTGGAATTTGTAAAAATTCTACTCAAACTTTTCAACACTGCACACTTCCATTTTTGCATTCTGAAATCATTTTATTTGTAATTCATATATATTTGCCCTGATTAGTTTTGAAGATCCCTTGTGATTTGAGTTTTATTTTATATTTCATCTATTTTAAACTTTGTTATCTTGAATACACCTTTAAAAAGTATCAGGTGTGCTCCATGATAAATACATACATCAATGGCTCACTGAGGTGCTTTAAAATAAAGCTGAATGGCTTCCGCTAAATCAAGATGATGTCAGTTGGAGGGCCAGCCAGATAGCTCAGCAGACTAAAGCCCCTACTTAGGCAGAGCACAGCGGCCAGGGTTCAATCCTGCCCTGCTGTGCCGGCCCCACCCCCCAGGTGCACTGAGGCAGTGACTGAGGCTGGTGACACGCACCAGTAATCACAGTGCTCGGGAGGCTAAAAACAGGAGAATCACTGCAAGTCAGATCTATGCAGTGAGACCCTATAGACCCTATAGACCCTATAGACCCTATAGACCCTATAGACCCTGTAGACCCTGTACCAAATACATTTTTTTAAAAAGATGATGTCAGTGTCTTTTCCACTGACATTTGCAATTCTCTGCCATGCCATCTTCAAGGCATATGCGCTGAACTCGTGACGTTAATTTCCAGAATTTGCTTGTTTCAGGTATCTATTGCAGAATGATACCTAAGAATTACAACCACCCAAACTCTCAGTTTCTGAAAACAACATCAGTTTCTGCTTGGCCCTCATTCTCTGGGTTCACTGGACACATATTCTACTGGTTTCACATGGACTTAGGTGACAGCATTCAGAAGAGCTGGGGACAAAGGACTGAAGGCTGGGTCACCTGTCTGTGCTGCATGAGGCCTCTCATCCTGCAGGAGTCTAGTCGGGCTTGCTCACATGGCTGTCTTAGGGTTGCATGCAACAGAGAGCAAAAGCAGAAGCTACATAGTCCTTGGCTTCCCCGCTGCACAAGATCTCTTTTGCTACATTGAAGTCACAAGACCAGCCACATCAACAACTGGGGAAGTGAACTCTTGGTCTTGATAGCGGAAGCTGCAAAGAATGTTGGCCATATCCAATCCCAAAGTTGCAATGGAGCGAGTAGCTCCAGCATTCTCACCTTATGGAGAAAAAGCGATGTGAGGCAGAGAAGCTGTGCTCCTGAGATGGCACTCCTCAGAGGAAAGAAACTGAGTAAACCTCCCACTCCACAGAGCATGCACTTGCTGCTTCCGGGCTTGCCCAGCACCTGTGGTCACAGTGGGAAAGGATTCAGGTACAAAGCTGACAGATCCATCTTCCCAGAAACTCACCAAGTCACTGGCACTCAACTTGGCTGCATGTTGGAATTCTTTAGAGAGTCTTTGTTTTTCTTTTTTAAATACTGATGTCAACAGCTAGAAATATAGCTCAGTGGTAGAGCACTTGCCTTGCAGGTGTGAGGCTCTGCGTTCCATCTCCAGCACCACAAAAATAATAAACAGATTGCTGATATCTGGATACCATCTGTAGAAATTCCTCTTTCATTGAAACCTGGGTGTGGGAGATTTTTTTACTAGTGCATATTAATTTTACAGGATATTGGATTTCATTGTGGTACTTTCATACAAGCATGTAACAAATTTTGATCATATCTAGTATGGAGATTTTTCCAACATTTTTAAATTTTTATTAGTACATGTTTGAAGTGCATAATGACCACATTCATCATGAAGAGAAAAAAAGTCTTAATTCTTTTTAATCCCCTTCTCTTCCTCCTACCTTCATCTCTTGGTCGTCTTCCCTCGCAAAAGGATGTTGTCTTGGTTACTTTTCACTTTTTACTGGAACAAAATACCTAACACCAAAATTAAAGAAGGAAAGGTTTATTTGACTCACTGTGGAGGTTTCAGTTCACACTCAGTTGGCTCCAAGGCAGAGTGGCACATGGCAGAGGGCAGCAGTTCATGGTAGCCAAATACAGAAAAACAGCAAGAGCAAAAGGGGAGGAGCAGGGACAGAGGCAGAGAAGTCTCTTTCCCTGCCTTATGTTGCATGCAGGCTCTCTGCCCCAGGCTGGGTTTAGCACTCACAACCATAATCCCAGCAGCACACACGCCCTTAATCCCAGCACTGGATGAAGAATTAATCACAAGTTTTAGATGCCTGCCCCATCATTGCATGAGGCTTTCAAGGAACAACTAGACATAAACCCTAACAGATATTTCCCAGATTTCTATTATCTTTTTTTTAATCTTTTGCTCTTTCAATTATTTATACTTTGTGGTTTTGATATAGAGAGAAACCATAACATATTTTAGTTTGTGTGTCTGATATTTTTCACATGATACTATGATCTTAAGATATGTGCATTTTCCTACAAATGATTTAAGTTTTCCTTCTCTATTGCAGAGTAGTAATGCATTATGTATAAATATATTTCTATCTATTCATCTGTTGATGAACATGTAGACCACATCCAAGATTTAGCTCAATTATGAATTGAGCTGCTACAATCATGGAAATGCATATA
>PVKN010008757.1:0-24706 GCA_004027915.1 Capromys pilorides | reverse complement strand
ATACATTTAAATTAAATTAACATACTTTATAGATTTTTGTTTTATTATTCATTTGATAATATATCATAAACACTTTTATATGTCCTTAAAATTTCTACCACATAATTATAACAATAACATGGAATTCCATTATTTGCTTATATTCTAATTTATTTGGACTAATAGCTATACTGCTGGATATTTAAGTAGGTGGAGAAAATATTAAAGGTAAATATCTAAAGTGTTATTCATGCTATAGGCTTCAGGTTTATTTTATTTTATTTGACAGGATCTCACTATGCAGTTTGGGCTGGCCTTGGGCTTACTTTTGTAGCCCCTAGGCTGGTCCCAAGTGCTGGGATTACAGGTGTGTGGGCCCATGCCTGGTTCCGGGGCTGCACAGTGGACACCGACATATTCTGAGCTGAGACAGCATACCCGGGGATCCGATGCTGAGATCGCATGGCATGTGGGACCAGGAATTTAACTGCAGCCCCCCAGGCTTCAGATCTTTAATGGTTAAAAACTAGCAAACGTATGTGTGCTCAGTAAAAGCCTTCTGCTAAATCTGTATTCATCTGATTTTTAATCTACAATGATGAGGCTGAAGGCAACTTGAGAAGAATTTGGTCCATCTTCATAGTTCTAGGTTGGACTATATCACTATCCTAGAAACGATGTCTCTAGAAGCTATTCCTGAATTTAATGAAGGAGAAGGTCCCATAGCCTTTCTCTATGCCTGAAATATACACTAGTTCCTTTTAGGGATCCCATTCCTCTTAAACTTATATTTTTTCTGCATTATTCCTACAATGAAAGCTCCCCTGCCACCATATGTATGGCACTAAATGTACCTGAGGGCCAGTACTTAGCCCTCTTTAGACTATTTCTCGAAATTAAATTCATTTGGCCTTTTCTTGCCTATGTTCATAATTCTTTAAGCATGCAGACCCTGTTAAATTGTGGGACCAATGTAGCTGATCATGGGAATGGTGAGAAATGTCATGGTTTCTCACACACTGTATTGCAGCCACTATAGCAAGACCTTGCTGAGTTCTTAAAATGCAGTCAAGACCTTATTAACTCAGTGCTGCCTCTAGGCTGCTGTGACAAAGGTGACCACTTTTCCAGGCTGGACTACTTTCTTGGTTGTGTTTAGGAGCAGCTCCTTCACTGTTTCAAGTTGGTTTTATTCCTTTGGATGAGTTTCCCAATGTCAGGGCATTTGAGCTTATTCCTATGGTTTTATCTCCATACATAATTTATTTTTAAAGTTGCTCAAATTTGGAGGCAAGGAAGACTATGCGTACCTCCTGAGAAATTGTTATAAGCAATGACAAGAATAAAATCTACCTCTTTGAGAGTTGTTCCCCTTTAATGTAAATCTGGTAGTACTCAATATTTCGTCAAGCTTAAAAGTTTGAGCAGATTTTTAGCATGTCATCTGTGTGGATTAGGACTTCGTAACCTTTGGCTCTGACAGCTGTAATTGCCAATATTTGACATATGTGTGAGGCTGAGGTTATGGAGAAGGTGAGCCCAAAGCAAGCTATGTAATTATCACACTCTGCCTCCTATCAGGAGCTCTGGATGTTCAAAGCAAATTAGGACCTTTGGCCAAGTCTTCTCCTATCAGGGTGCACCATCAGGTTAACCTGAATGGGGGTGATCAATCTTGTGCCTCTTTTATATACATTATTAGCTCAAGGTAGAAAAGATCCTTACCTAATAGACCAACCACAGCCCTGAATCTTGCTGTATTTTTATAGTAAAAGAAAAGCACTGGGCTAGGAATCAGAGCTGGCTTCCAAGTCTTGGTCTCTCCTCTGCTCTGTCATAGTTAGGATTTCTCCTTGATTTCTCATCTGTAAAAGGAAAACAGTATCCACGTTTCAACTACTTCAGACAATTGTGGTGATACAAAAGGTCACCCACATGGGAAGTGTTTTTAAAGGAAAGCTGTGAAGTTTCTAAAAAGCTAGAAAATAAAAGAGAAAAAACTATGTAGAATTATGTCATTTCCTTAGAACTTCGAACAGCTTCTTTATCTGTAGCTAGGCCTTGAACATAAATGTTCTTGGTATTTCTGGAAGCATTGCATTCCATAAATGAATAATGGACATGATGAATAGCTGTGCCTGGGAAGTGTTGAGAGAAACGACCAGACTCCTTGTCATGAATACTTAACAAGAAACCAAGACTTTCAAGAGCAAAGGTGACTTAGACTTGGCTCATTGCAGCTTTCTTTAAAGAAAACTCAAGAGTTTTCTAAGAACAAGTATAGTGAGATTGTCCCTGCTGTAAGAAGAGTGGGAGACTTAAGCTTCTTACTTCAGTGGCAACTTGAAGGGCCTTATTTATTTTTGTGTTCCAAGTGACACTTGTATAAATATTACGTTGAGTAATGGCACGGTGGCACAACTTCAGCTTATTTAGGACACTGCCCCACACAAGGTGAGCAATTAACACAGGTATGTAAACTCGGTCCTCCTGGCGCCCCACTCAGATCATACATAAGTAAGCAGTAATGGAAATGCCAAAGGGTGTGGGGCCCAGGCCATGGCTGGGGCCGAGAAGAAATAGGAAGGGCAGGAGGAGGCTCCACAGCAGAGTGGAAGAAGCTCAACTATGACAGGGAATCGGTCCAAGTTTTAGTGTATGTGCTGCTGCAGTGAACACGGTAGGGAACCTCTAGTCAGTAAAAATTAATTTTGACTAATGGTATCAGTGCATCCAATTGATGTGAATTAAGGTGATATAAGATTTATGTAAAAAAAAAAAAAGAAAGAAAACAATAAGACTTTGCCCCCATAGAGTAAAATAACAAGCATCCTAGGTTAAATGTGGATGGGAAGGGCTCTGTTTGCTCATGTGGTCCGGTTTCCTCATTTACCACACCTGCGGAAGTATCGGCTAATATTGATTTAGCACTAATTTATCCCTGCTGGTTGGGGCCCACTAGAGAGAAGAACAACTGGCACATATTAGTGGGACTCACTGGTCCCAAGAAAGCGGCTGGGCTCATGTGTTGGTTATCAATACAAATGACTTCTGGCGAGCCAAGATATTTTCCAAGGACCTGGTCTACTTTTAGCAGTTCTATGCTACTGTCCGAAAGATTTAGTTTAAGGATGTTATAAGTGGATAACATCAAACTGGGGTTTGTTATGTTTGGTTTATTAATCTTCAAGCTAAGCAAACTAGAAGTAGACCAGGCTTTCAAATATGTAAGTCATTATTATTCTATAAATAGTAACTATAGTCAGATCCATTTACTTTTCCTCAATGAAATTCTCCATAAGAAAGAAATGCCTGCAGTCTTATATTTTAAACATGACTGTAGCTTATTTGGAACCATAGAATTAGTTACCAACCATGTAAAATGATAGATTATTTCATAGCAATCCAGATAAAAATTTGGAAGCTGTTTTCTTTTTGGTGATTTCTATGAGTTGACGCCATGTGTTTTTTACAATTTGGCTGAAAATGGAGAGAATATTTTGAGCCTATTAGAATACTCAACAAATTTATTTCTAATCCACTGTTACCCAAATATATCTTTCTGATCATAAGGACCGCCAGAAGAATTTATTAAATGTTACTATAATTCTACCCTTCCCCTCACAGACCTGTTGAGTTGAGACTCTCCAGGGAATGGTGCTAAAATCTATTTTCGACAAGAGCCTGAAGTATGCCTGATGATTTGATTTGTTTTGAAAATAGAGTTCTGTTTGTGCTTCCAACAACAGTTTAGTTAATGGAATAGCAGCAGAGATGGAGAGCCTACGGTGGATTACACACCTGTGTATGAGGAAGCAACAAAGTCAGCTGATAGTTAGGGGTGGGAAAGAAAAGAGAATGAGAAGGCTGGAGTGTTGCCCAGGGTTCTTTCCTAGCTCACTATGCCAGAGCTCTTAGAACTCCCACAAGTCCTTCTGCCCAGTTTTGTCCTCAGCAGCTGCTGCCTCCTCCTATCTAAGAAGTGAGGTGCACTCAGGCCAGCCATGGAGGCCTCCCCAACAGAGTCTTTGTACTGCGCTGACAGAAAGCAATCCCTCGTCTTTGGTGGGGAAGGGAGAAAAGGTAGATTTGGAAAAATCTTTCAAAGGATTCTTATCTTCCCCTTGACAACTAGTTGGTAAAAGACTTTGCTACCTCCTGCTGTGGATGTGCTCAACTTCTCTTCCATTCAAAACTTTGTTTTTAATTTTGCCTTCTTAGTGTCCTTCTTGCAGTAAAGAGGTAAACATGTCCTTCTGGCCAATGCTGTGTTCTTGCTCTACTTCTTTCCTGCTTGATAGAAGCTAAGTCCATCAATCCATTCCCTGATTCAGACTTCCATTTTTCTTCCTTTGGCTTATACCAACCTGCATTTCTTTCCTATTTTTAAAAAAATATTTATTTGATACAAGATCTCACTACACAGTTTGGACTTGTAGTCATGCTCCTCTCTTGTCTCAGCCTCCCAGCACTGAGATTATAGGTGTGTACCATCATGTCCAGCTGTCTTAGTTACTCTTCTCTTGTTGCTGGGATGAATACTGGACACTCAAAATGAGGGAAGGAAAGGTTTATTTAGCTCACAGTTACTGGAGGTTTCAGTCATATTCAGCTGGCTCCAAGGCAGAGTGGCACATGGCAGAAGGCAAACTTCCATAGTGGCTGCTAAGAGCAAGAGCACTGAGAGCTAGCAGCAGCTCAAGCATTGAACTTCTCATCCTTACATTGAAATGCAAATCACCTGCCCCAGGGGAAGTGCAGTACCCACACCCACAATAATCAATTACAAATTCCAGAAGCTGCCCCATCACTGCATGAGGCTTTGGGGGGACATGTATACACAAACCATAGCACCAGCACATCATGGGGTACCAGGGATTGAACCTGGGTCCTTGACCTTGCCAGACAGGTGCTTAGATTGCTGAGCTATCACTTTATCCTATTTTCCTATTTTTGTAAACTAAACCAACATACATTGTGTTTGACTCTGGTCAACCCACATTATCCCATTTTAAATCATGCCTTATTTTTACTGTCACACTTCTCAGGAGTATTTTACATTGTGAGTCTTTCTTCTCATGCTTTTTATTAACACCATTCTGTCTGGCTTGCACACATCCACATGTTTTGGGAATTGATTGACTTAAGCTTTACTAGAGGTTAGATCCAGTAACTTCCCCTCTTGTCTCTTCAATAGCATGTGACATTGGGGACCATCCACAATCATTTGCTGAAGAACAGAAACCTACTCTACTAATTGAAACAGTGGGGGTGATTATGAACAAGACTGCAGGAAGCTCTCATGAAAAGTGTCAATCAGTAGAAACCCAACCAATAATTATCTGCTGTATTATAGCAAATAAATACCTGCTGGATTCTAGGCACTGGCAGGTAAGTGGGCAAGTGGTGAACAGAAGAGTAAAGATTTCTGTGCTTGGAGCCTTGCCATGGAGTAGGGAAGGTTTATTCTAAGTATATTTTATAGTCTTAAGGTGAGACTTGCAAAATCTAGGAACCACTCAGAGGGCTTGAAGAGGAGGGAGGTGGAAAAAGTGCTTCAAGATGCAGCTACACCTGTGCGAGAGCCCGCTGTGGTTTCAGGGGAAGTTGAAAGAGGTCACTGTGGCCGGAACTTAAGAGGAGAGAGGTACAGCAAGATGAGGTGGAGAGGGGCAGATGTCAGGCCTGGCCAGGCCCTTTGAGCTATTTTAAGAAATTGGGATTTCGTTACACAGTAATTGGAAGGCTCTGGGTGGTTTTAATGAGGAATCCACATGGTCCAACAAACTTTTTTTTTTTTTAAATGTATTTGATACAGGGTCTCACTACACTGCTTGATCTTCTAGTGATCCTCCTGTTTCAGCCTCCCTGATGCTGGGATTACAGGCATGTGCCACCACACCTGGTCTTGGTGACAGGCTCAGTGCACTTGGGCTGGGGCCTGCATGACATGCAGCAGAGGGGACTGAGCCTGGGTCCGTGTGCTTGCCTAGGCAGGCATTTAAACCACTGGGCTATCTCTGAAGCCTGCCACGGTCCAATAGATTATCAAGTTTACCCAGACTGGTAAGTGGAAACTAAAGAAGCCGAGAGTTGAAGCTGGGAGTCCAGTTGGACAGCTGTGGCAATCATTTAGGTAAGGGATGACAAGAGTTGGGTTATCATAACAGCAGAAGAGGTAAAAAGAGTAGGGTAGATTACACATCTATTTGTGAATAACCCAAAAGACCATGAGTGAGTCATAGCTTAAAAAGATGGCTAAAGGTAAGAAGAAAAAGAGTGAGAAGTCAAGAGTGTTGCCCAGGCTTTGTTCACTGAAAAGTCATGTGGGTGGAGTTTTAACATTAGGGTAGGGAAGGGTGCAAGTTAGTGGTGATTTTCAAGAGTGAAAAAAAAAAAAAAAATGGAAAAGACGTGAAGTAGTCAGTGGGGATTCTCAGGCTGCCCCTCACCTCTGGTCATCTTACCGCATTTCTCTTGTATGTCTAGGGCACTCCATTCTTTTCCCTCAGAGGGCAGGTTTTCTGTGCTTCTCGGTGCCTGTAACAGATTTGACCACCCATGCACAAGTTTCTGTGTTCATCTCATTCACACCCTTCATAGAACAACTTTGATTGCTGAATTTCAAATTTCTAGGGGAGAAAATGTGATTGGTTTAGCTTTAGTCAGCCACTGATCCTGGGCCAAATCAACAGCGATCAGAAGAGCAAGGTCATTTTGTAAAATGACAGCTGTCAAATCCAAGCTTTCTGTGTGGGGTTGGGGATTTATTCCCAGAGATGACGGATGGGTGGATGGGTGTTAGCTTGTCAGCTACTTCATAAAATGCTACCAAACTTGTATTTTTACATATTGAACTCTATTCTGGTAGGAGTATTTCCATAGTGTTTCTTTCTTTTTTTCTACCTTTCCTCCTTCTTCTCTAGTCCTTTGTACATTTCCAAAGCTTTGTCTTTGTCCTCCTCTCCTTTGCCAATCTCATTTGTGCCCTGGAATTTAACTACCATGGGTCTACGGATCAACTCAAAATCTAAATCTGCTGTTTTTAACTTCAGAATCCTTGAAGCAAAACAAAAACTCTCTCTAATTTAATATCTCCAGATTCTTTTACTTAGAGCTAATATCTACTTCTCTTGACTTCTTCCTGTTAAAGGCATGGCTATCTTCTCAGGCGTCTGAGCATGAAGTCTCAGAGTGGTCTGATCTTCCTTATCATTGTCCTCGGGATTCTCAGTGGAGAAGCATTGCTTCCATCTCTCCATCCTTCTCCGTGCCCTTGTCATCCTTATGACTCATGTTACTTGAGCTCATGTGCACCATTGTCAAAGCCTTCTGTGTCATCTTTCAGCCTTAGTCTCCAGTGCATGTATGTTGTAAACTATTCTTTCATTAATCTTCCCAAAATACAGCACTACTCATATTCTTCCTCCATTTATGAATCTTCAGTTTAGCGCTTCAGTATTCACTCATCAAAATACAAATCTTGCCTGGCAACCAATACCTTCCCTAACCTGCTATTGACATTATCTTTCATTGGGCTGATGAGATAGCTCAATCAAGTAAGCACCTGCCTGGCAAGCACAGGGACTGGGGTTTGATCCCTGACACAAAATGCCAATGAGACTAGGCATGGTAGCACACGCCTGTAATCTCAGTGCTGGGGAGGCTGAAAACAGGAGGATCACTACAAGTCTGACCTGTGTAGTGAGATCACATACCAATGACATAACAAAAAAAAACCCAAACATTATCTTCCATTGACTATGAACCAAGGTAGCCCGTGCAGTCATCTCCTCATAGGTCCTGTGTATTCCTGACTAAAGAACTTGTGCCTAGTCTTTTCTTGAAGCCTTTCCTCAAAGGGGAGCTTTCCTTCCCATTCTTTTCTTAATAATACCAAAGTGAGAGAACAGGTGTGCCCTACAAATGTAAAATAATGTCTGACTCTTGGTTGTGGTTTAGGGTTTTTAGAAGGGGATCAATATAATACAGAAATTATTTTGTAATACTATAAAATACTATATCATAAGGAATCACCCAAAGAACCATATATAAGAAGTGCAGGAAATCTGTCCATGCACTAAAAACTCCAGCTGAGGGCCTGGATCCTAATATCCTGCATGAGCCCAACTGGAAACCTAGATCTTCTCTGGAAAAACCCAAAGGTCAGTGGTGGAAGCTATAAAGTCTATGCCAGTGGGATGAAGGATCTGTGCTAGCAAGCTAAGGGATTTCAACTAGAGTCAGGAAGCAATACTCAAGGTAGGCACCAGAGCTTCCCAGAGGTACTACAGCCATGGTCAGCAACAGTGAGGTCGTAAGCTCCTCTAGTGATGAGGAAAGCTGAGTTTCTCTCAGGAAATCCAGCACAACTCTCTCCAGGAGGCTGAGCAGTGCACCATCTTCCGCTCTGGAGCCAGGAAGCAATGCTCAAGATGAGGACCAGAGCTCCCCCAAAATGAACTATGGCCATTCTCAGTGACAATGAGATCTCAAGCTCCTTCCTCCTCTGACAAGAACAGCCAAGTTCATTGGGAAAGCCAGCATGACTAGGTACCCCAGCAGAGCAGCCCAGGAGAACCACTGGCTTCTAACCATGTCTCCAAATAGCATTTCTAACATCATCCCAGCAGTTGCTCTAGTTCTGCCTCCTAGGCTGCTGTCAACAATCCCCACGTGGGCTTCCCATCCCCAGAACCATGCTAGTTCAATTCAGCTGGGTCTAAGAAGTTGACCACCAGTTAGCAATTCACTACATCCTCAAATACATTTCTTAAGTGCTGCGGTGAGAACTTATAATGTCTTGATGGCAATATTGGTGCTTCTAAGCCCTCACATAGGCTTATTAGATGTATTAATATGGACATTTTCAAGGTGATGAGTGGACACCTTGACCGTTATGTGCTACAAAAAGTTGAAAATAATAAAAATCAACTTTTCTGGTCAAGCTGCTAATGAATTGATTGTACTCTTAACAACAGTCCCTCACGGTACTAGGTAAAAAGTAAGATTTAGCCACCAAGAAAGAAACTAATCTGTGACACATTTTACTCAGCATACAATCGCACTGTAAAAATATTGTGATAATAAAGCAGATTTTCTTCATTACTAATATGATTGTTTTGATATATTCTGGATGATATATTTGCAATTAAAAGAAACACCACAGTATGAGAGGAGACTATTTAGAGTTCTTTGGTCCCTAAGTCCTACCTATGAATGTGTTAGCTTTACTCAGGATGGTGCTTTAGTTCAAGGGTAGAAGTCTAGTTACAGATCCCCTCAGGGCATGTGCGGTACTGGCACCACAGCTGGTAACACGGGTTACGAAAGCTGAAAACTAGTGTCACCTACAGAAATAACTCCACTTATGAATAACATTACCACTGAAAATTAAAATACTTCCTATTTCTAGTGTTATCTCCAAGAAAGTTTTCATTATTTACAGGTACCAATATTGTCTCCTGAACTAAGTACTTTTTAGTTTCTTTCTACAGTCCTCTTGAGAATAGCTGTTTCATGACACCGAGAATCCCCCGGCCACAGATGTTGCACTTTAACTGATCTTCAACTGTCTTTTTCTGTTAATTTCAGTTGTTGTTTTTTTTCCTGTAAATTTTAGTGCCTTTTCTCCATTAGCAATTTAATTTTCAAATTTTAACCTTTGACTGAGTATCTAGGAAGCAGTAGGACAAATATTTTTCACTCTGCTATATAAAAATCATAACAGAAGATATTCCTTATTTCATAATGATAGCTTCAGTGCAGGCTCAATTATGGTTCAAAGTAGCCACAAGGGTTATTTATCTATGGTGGGGCACTGCTTTTATAGTAGGAACACACCTGCTCTTGTCTTAGTTTCTATTTCTGATGAGGGATATATGTTTCAGTTCATGAGACAAGCAACACATAACATTTGCTACTTTCAATACCATTGAACTTGTATTTAGGGTCAAATTGTATTATGGACATCGATCATGTCCTAAGCATGGATATGAAGTTTAACAGGATAAAAGCAGTATGTAACCATCTTCAGTTGGGCACAGGGGCATGTCCCTTCTAATCTGAACTCTTGTAGGTCAAGGCAGGAAGACTGCAAGTTTCAGCTCAGCCCAGGCAACTGAGTGAGAGCCTGTATCATCATAATAATACTATATATTTAAAAAAAGGCTAAGGATGTAGCTCAGTGCAAAGATCCTAGATTCAGTCCTCAGTATCTACCTCCCCACAAAGTTCTGCTTTAATGACTCTTTTAGACACAATGACAACAAAAAATTAGAATAGGTCGGATGGTGCTACGTGGCCTGGTAAAAAAGAGCAGGGAAGCCAGTGGCATACGTGCAGTTTTAAAGAGGGCCATGGCGAAGGTGGTGCCACTTGGGGACAGGCCTGGTGTGAGGAGCAGTCAGCCACATAGACCTCACAGGCACTGGGAGTGTGCAGTCTAAAGGGGCACAGAGGTTGTCACAGGCAGCAAGCGGTTTCCCTTTAAGCATCAGCCGGAGAAAGAAATTCAGGCAAAGCGTCACTGTTGCTATTAGGAATCCACCTCTAAGAGGATTTAATCTGCTTAAGGTGAACATCAACGCAGATCTGTTCATTGTTTTCTCTTCTGGCCAGAACAGCATGGCCGACACAGATGGTGTGGACTGCCTCTTGGACCACGGGCCTTGGATGCTGTGTTCATCCATTTCTCATCCCTACAATAAAGTACCGAGGCAAATTACTTACAAGGAGAGTTACTAGGCTCCTGGTTCGGGAGGTGCCAGGTCTGGGATGCTCGGTGCACGATGCCTTTTTGCTGGCAGAGTCTGCAGGTGACACAGATCATTGCATGACTTGAGCGATGGGGCATGCCTGGATACGGGTCTAGCCTTGTCCCTTTCTCATAAAATAACCAGGATTCAATGATAGGGCTGTACTCTCATGACTTGATCTAACCCTAGTCACTTCCCAAATATCCTATCCCCAAACCCTACTGTCAGATTAAGGATTTGTTGTTCTCATTGTTTATTTTTATTTCTTGCTTTTGAGACAGGGTCCTTCTATGTAGTTTAGGCTTGCCTGGAACTTGCTATGGAGGCCCTGCTGGCCTAGAACTCACAGCAATTCTTTTTGCCTCCAAAGTGTTAGGATTATAGGAATGCACCACCTCACCTGGCTCAGATTAAGTTTTTGCTCTTAACATCTCATAGTGGTGATTCGGATTAAGTGGGAGTTTTAGGGGCCAAGCCATGCTCTAGCTGTAGCTGCAGCACATGCTCAGCCTGAAACAACTGGAAGGAACTAAAGAGGGAGATCTGGGAACTTTTTAACCTCAACATTCCTTGATCTTGTTCCTGTTCCACACGGGGCTGCATATTAATTGCATGTAGTCAGGGATTCCAAGTTATAATTTAATCCAAAGTGTGATCCATTAGCACTTTTTAACTGAGAAATGTAACAGGATTACTGTTCAGATTAGCTAAGGGTGTCCCCCACACATGCTGCACAGGACCAGGGCGCAAAGCTGTTGAAAACAGAGGTACTGCTCACACTACCAAGTTGCACTTTCAATTTTGTCTTCTAGGTAGGACAACATAGCAAAGAGGTCATAAAATAACAGTAAGTCTTATGTAAACTGTCAGAGATTGTTACATTTACATTCAACGTAGGGAAAAATCTGTCCTAGGCCTGCCTATCCTGTTAGGGGGCATGGCAGCATAACAACAGAATGGACAACCCCATAGCCTATTTTAGGAATTTCCAATTTACTGAGAATATTCTCTTAAAGCTTCTGCCTACCTTTAAACCCCACTATCATCTTCAATAAGAATAAAGTACGAAGAAGTCAACAAGTGGGCATCTGAAAGTAAGTCCAACTTTGATTTGTTTAAAGGTAAAATTTCTTAATTATCATGATCACTATTTCATGAGAACGAAGGTTTTAGAGACAATCATTTTTCTTCAGCAAAGACAAAGCATCTGAACTTTCCAATAGGTCATGATTACTTGCCAATAACTGAAAATAGTATTTTAAGATTATATTAATATGTTTTGTGGGTCAATTAGATTTGCTTTTAAACATACGATATAACCTACCTATGGTATATGTAAACAGCCTTAAGAAAGTCTTAAGCAGGTATACAATTTAAATTCAAAGTGAGTGTTGATCATTATGACTGTGGCTTAGAATAAATTTGGAATTAATGTAATCGAACTTGTGAGGGTCTTCCATACAGATGTGGCCAGAGATGGCATTTCTATAATGAAATCATGCTGTAATCAAATCCACACCTTTGACATTTACTAGAATTTTATAACTTTACATCATTTTTTTAAAACTTTATTTAGTTATGTTATGGTCAGCTCAGCCTGCCCTGGGGGTGGGGCTGGCACAGCATGTGGTGCCGGGGTCCCTACAGTTGCCTAAGCTTGTCTAAGCAGGCACCATTGAGCTATCTTCCCGTCCCCTAACTTCACATGATTTTGTTAGATTCTTTTTGTTCTTGCTATTCTGGAAAAGCCACCAGAAGGCATTTATTGTTTTTTTATTTACAAAAGAATGTGACTTGATAACTGAAGAACCATTCATTTTTAGATGAAAAATTAGTACAATTGGTCAATTATATCAAATTTGAAAGAGTAAGTTTCTGACCTGTTTATTCCACCAAGCCAATAAAAATAAGTAAAGGGTGGCCAGAGGGTCTACTTGTAAAAACTACTTTAGACCTACATGAACTTATTTCACAGATACTATTCGTAGACGACTGCGGATCTACTGTTGTGGACTCCACATCTTCAGCTGTGAGGCAGCCCAGCCCAGGGCTTTATGATACTCTTGAGCCAGTCCTGTTGGGTTAGATTCTTAGCTCCCCACTTCCTAGCTAATTAGCTTCTTTGTGCCTCAGCTGGGAACACAGAAGACCTAATAATAGTACCTGCCTTGGGAATTGTATAAAGAATGAAAGAGTTAACACATAATATCTGTAGAATAGTGATTGGTAAATGTGGTCTCGGTGTTTAATCAATGTTAGCTATTACTTTTGTATGCGCTAAGGTGCTAGTACTAGATACAGTTTTTGTACTTTTCTAGGATTTCATCATTTAAAAAAATGGAACCTCGTATGCTTTCCGCTCTGAGTCTACAAGGAAGCAGAGAGGGACGGTTCCTCCGGTAAAACGGAGCTCTGCATACAGTGCTTAAATCAGAGGAAGCTCGCCAGTGTGGGTACACACCAGGAGGAAACCAATCTGACTCCCACTTCTTTTTTTTAGCCTCATAGAAATTAATGGAAGGTATCTGAGATAGACCCTTAATTGTTCCTGCTCAACGCTTTTAAACCTCAGCTTTCTGTGGGGGTAGATTCAGGGTTCTGATAAGTCATGTAAGCTAGCTGTACCTCCTTAGTTGCATCGCTGAATGAAAACTAATTAACCGCAGTGGATCCCTCCATTCCTTTTGGCGTTTATTCCTCCCAGGCGGCCATGTGCTTCGGGGGAGCCGAGGAGGTGCCCTCCGCGCATCTATCCGCTGTGATGACGTCAAATTCCCTGATCGCCGCAGTTTAGAGGGACCGCTTTGGGGCGCAGAATTTGAGGATCTCTTTTCGCTGCGTACGAAACTCCAAAGCTTCGGATAAGCTGTGCAAGTGCCCTTTGTTCAGCTTCCAGACCTTGCTCCTCATCGAGACTTGAGGTGCTTTCGGTTCTTCGGAGGCACGAAAACTCGGGGCTCTACAATTAGAAGGGAAGGGATCGATTTTTCTGGGTCTAATTCTCACACAACCCCCCGGATGCAGGTGTGCTCGCAAAGTAAGTTCTGCCGACGTCCCTTCGGTCTGAAGTTTTACGGAAAGCCTGGAAGGGCGGAGCCCTAGCGCCCTGCTCCCCGGGCGTGTAGGTGTCTGTGGTGTCGGAGCACGCGCAGGACCCGCGCTCACGCACTTGCCTAGCCCGGCTCGCACCTCCAGGGCTGTCAACTCTTACGCCCCACCCTTCCCACACAGCCCCCTACCCACGCTTCCACTCTCCCACGCTCCGCCCCCAAAGCAGGATCCACCACTGTCATTGGGAAAAGCGCCTCTCACTTCTAGCCTCGTACCAATCAGCTGCATGCTGGTGGAGCGCGCGGGGCCAATGGGGACGCTCGCTGCGGCAGCTGCCGGGTCCAGGCCGGGAGGCGGGGCCAGGGGCGGGGTGCGAGGGAAGCATTAGTTGCCATTCCGAGTGAGAAGCGCGTAGAGGCGGCGGCGGCTGCGGTTGGCGCGGAGTGGAGCGCTAGGCACCTGGAGGCCCCTTCCCGTCCCGGTCCCCAGAGGCGGGCGTCGCGCCCAGCCTGCAGCTGCCGGCTTCCGCGCGCAGCCCGAGGGCTGAGGAGGAGGCGGCCAGTGCCCTCCCTGTCAGCGCGATGCCGGGGGCGGCGGCAGCGCTGCGCTGCGCGCGGCCCGGGCCGTGAGCGCCTCGGAGCTGCTCCGCCGCCGCCGTCAGCAGTCCGGCAGTGCGGCCCTCGGCGGCCGGCCGGGCCTCCCCTCCCCCTCGCGGGCGGGCGGGCGGCGCGCGGCGCGGGGCCGGGGGCCCAGACTCCGCCCGCCGCCCCTCCCCCTCGCGCGCACCCTCGCGGCTCCGCACGCCGCCGCCCGCCGGCCCGCTGTCGGCGCAGCGGCGTCCACCATGTCCGCGGCCGCCTCCTCCAGTTCCTCTCAGACCCCGCACCCCCCGCCGCCGCAGAGGATGCGGCGCGGCGCCGCCGGCTCCCCGCCCGCCGCCAACGCCAACGCCGGGAGCGGGAGCGGGAGCGGTGCGGGCGGCGGGGGCTGCGCCCCGGCGGCGGGCGCCGGGCGGCTGCTGCAGCCCATCCGCGCCACGGTGCCCTTCCAGCTCCTGCGCGGCGGCCAGCACAGCCCCACGCGCCCGCCGGCCAGTGCCGGCGCCGGCGCCGCCGCGGCGCTCGGCAGCCTCCCGGGGCCCAGCCCGCCCAGCCCGACGCCCGCGCCGGCTGCGGCCCCGGCCGAGCCGGCGCCCCGGGCCAAGGGCCGCCCGCGCCGCTCCCCCGAGAGCCAGCGCCGGAGCAGCTCACCTGAGCGACGGAGCCCCGGCTCGCCCGCGTGCAGAGGTAGCGAGCCCGACCCTCCCGCCGGCCCGCCCGCGTCCGAGGTGCGCAGCGGCGCCGGGAGCCTCACCCCTGCCTGCGGTCGGTCCTGCGCGCTCGCTCGGAGGAGCGGCTGCGGAGCAACTTTTAGCCGAGCCTCCCGCCGCCCCGCAGACCTCCCCTTCATCCTTCGCCCGCTTCGAAAGGTTTTTCAGTGCGACAGCCCCTCAGCCCTCTGCTGTCTTTGCTGTTGGTAGCCAGGGAAGGAGGCGCTGGGCGAAAACACTGAAACACGCACACGAACTATCCAGCGGCGGCATAGGTGGTGGTAGGAATCTCTGCAGCCTCTTTGTGCTTTCCTGCAAAGTTCCCAACGTGCCTGCAATTAGATATTTTTTTCTTTTTCGGTGAACTGGTGGCATTAGTTATGGTGGATGGGACAGTTTTGAATCTGCAAGGGAAGTACAGTGTGTAGCTTTCTTTTTATTCGCTCTCCCTCCTTTATATAGCCACGCATCAGAGCAGTAGTACACTAAAAACGGCTTGTGCCGAACTTGTGATTCTCATGATGCGTTCTAAAGACCTACGTGTGGCGTCTGTGCACTTTGGTTTCTTTTCCGTTTTTAAGTGCGCTTACCAGTTCAGTTGAGCAGTGTAGAGATCTCAAGTTTGTTGTTTGTTAGGTGTCAAAGGTAGCGGTGAGCTGGTGGATGCTCTAAGCTTCCCTCAGTGTGTTCTGTTTTGGTTTTGTTTTGTTTATGTCTAGGGACTGTGTGCCTGATCTAGTTGAGTCCTCGGGGAGAAGGAGAAGATTAGCCAAAACAGAGACTTAAAACCCATAAGGGAGTGGAGGAGCTCATATTATTAGATTCCAGCCTGGCGGCAGCGGCTGCTGCTGCTGCTGTTGCTGCTGCTGCTGCTGCTGCTGCAGCTGCATTGTGGAGGGAAGGGACCATACTGAGTGGAAAAATCTCTGCTTGGAAGGGAGAAACACAGTCAAGTATTGTACAGTGTTTACGTGGTATGTGGATTTTTTTTTTTTATGGAGTGTTTTGATGAAGGTGTTAGAATGGAAGAAAGTGATTGTGTCATTATCACAGTTTTAGTATTTTTAGTTTTAATGCTCCAGACCTGTAATTAGCATCTTCTCAAGGCACTTGATGGTGAGCCTCACTGTAGGATGTAGTGCGGTGGGCTCTGAACATGAACATGGAGAAATACATCCCGTCATCTGTATGCACCGGGAGGAATTCCTTCCCCCATTCCTCCCCCAGGTCAGGCCAGCTGCTACAGAACTGACATCCTCCAGCAAATCCTGAATGAATGAATGAAAACAACGTGATCGCCCTAATAATGACCACAACTGAACACACATCGTTGGCTGTATTTTATAGAAAAGGCCACCATTTTCTAAGAGATTAATGCCATCCGTATCTTTCCTGCACATTTTTCTAGAGCTGTACCAAATGAGAGGTAACAGAAAGAAAGCGACAGTTACATAGGTTTTGAGCGCTCCAGCTTTAATAATGTGTAAATGGAGTTTGGGGCTTTTCTTTCAGAAACTAGTGTAAGACATAAAATAAGCCTTTCAGATTGTGTGCCGAGGATTTTTGTGGGCAGATAAGTTTAGGCAATTGCCGCAACGATGTCATAGCCATCTCGTGCCTCTTTTCCTTTTGTTGATAAACAATAACATCTTATAGCAGATAATAGTACAACTTGTTTTCTGAATCCTTCAAAAGCCCTAATTGCTTAGGAATTACATGCCCCATCATCAAATAGTTTTAATGAAATTTGTGATCAGGCTTAAACTCTCCTCTTTGTTGTAGCGTGGCACATCCCCAGTTTAATGCAATTTTAATGCAATCATGATGAAAACACTTTTCTGAGTCTGGCTGTGTGATAGGCAGATTTGCAGTGCCAGGGAGCTTGTGTCGGGAATTGAAGGTTTGTTTTTTTTTTTTCTTTTCTACTAGAGATTTTTTTTTTTCCTTCAATTTTAACACCAGGTGGTTTTGTCAGTTCCTTCCATTGAAGTGATTTTGAATGCAGGCTCTCTTGTGTTCCCAAATTCCCTGATTATGTTACCCCTATGTTTCTTCCCTTCATCCTGCCTTGTTCCTTTCTACCCATATTAAAGCTGCACAACTAATCTATTCTGTCCACTTCGCCATTTAAAATCCATAGTCCAGTTGATTTAATTTTGCAAATGATCAATTCTGCGCGATTTTGCCTTCAGTTGGTCTTCGCCTCCCCTGGTCAGGGCTCCTGCCGCTGCCACTGCTGCTGCAGACACTGACATCACTCTGCTGCATGAATGAAAAACAACAACGTGCTCCATTTCTTTCTCTGCTCTCCACCTCCTTCCTTTTCTGCACATTTCAGAGCCTGTGTGCTTAAGACGGTGGTATTATATTGCACTCTGAAACGACGTCTGAAAATACTGAATTAAGTTGATAGAGGCTCAGGGGATATGGGTATAGGGGCATGTTGTTTATAGAAAGCTTCTGGTGCTATGGGTATTTGATTAGAGGTGACATAACTGAGCATTCAGTTTTTATGCATTTTATCTGGAGTGATGCCTATGGAAGAAAATATAGAAGCTTTAAGTAATGCTTTCTGTAATTCTTTTACCATGAAGAAATTACAACATAGGTCTTCATTTCTCTCTAAAGTATTCTTAATATGCGTATTTATAGGGTTATGGCTAGTGTAAGAGACAAGGGATATTTGGATCATTTCACAAAACTAAGGAAAACCTGAATTGTATAAATAGAAGCAACTTTAATACTATCGGGATGCCAATTTTTACAAAGCAGCAAAAGTAGTAATTTCCCTTATGGTACCATAGTCTTAGCTGGTTACTGTAGCAGAAGATGCATAAATCTGCAAAACACCTGCACTGTGTAAGTGATGTGGAGTTGTACAAATTGAAACTGTTCCATTTGTGTTCACAAAGCAACCTCTTTTTGTTGGTAGTTTTTCTTTCTTCTACACTGTTACAACTTCAAGGTTTGTTATTTATATTCACTTCTTTACTTCTGCCATTAGCACAATGTCACCCTCCCCCTTGTTTCATTCTGAAGGGTCTTGAAATGTTGAGTGACAAGCTTCTGAATGCATCCTCAGGCTCCCTGTGATGTACTTGTGATAGATGTAAAATCATAAAGTATTATGCAAATAGTTATTTTTTGTAATGGTAATACATAAAGTCTACCTTTGAGATAAACAGAATCACTCAGCTGAGATTATAGCAGAATGTTAGTGTTAAAATTAATGATTTTTAAGTTAAAATCGGTAGTAAACAAAAGAAAAATGCAATAAAGTTGCTTCTTTATGAATGAAGCCTCATAGAGCAAAACCCATGGGTTGAAACAAAACAAATACAGTTTTACTATGCAAGATAGTAGCAAATGCGAATAAAATATTGAATCCTCTTGTTATTTAAAAATTGAACATTAGAAGTCTAAAACAAATAATTGTCTAAAAGTATCCTGGTTGGAGAATGCTGGCTATTTTAAGTGTACCAAATCTAGTTTTTTAAAAAATTATTTTATAAGGAAGAGCTTATAACTAACTTACTAAGGTTCTGCTATGAAGGATAGTTAAGTGTTGGTTTCTGATTAAAGTGTAAGTTTTATTTGGGCCTAGTACTTTAATAAATTGCTCATGCTACAGTGAAATTTGATTAGAGTCTTCCCTGAGTATCTTAAGAACTTCATTGTTTTACACACAAGGAAGCTACATTCCTACTTTAAAAGATAATAGGAAGCCAGGCAACATACAGTGTTGAATGACTGCAGGCCAGTATATGTCTGTGTTTTCTGATCGGTTCATCTGCTTTCAGGTTTTTATCTCTTCATTCAAGTCCTTTTTTGAGTGATTTTTATGCTGTACCCACTTGTGGAATGCAAACCTTTAAAATAAGTTTCTCTTCTTTCAGAGATGCTCAGATAGTATATGTTCTTGTGAAGTTTCTTCTTCAGCAGGTACTTATGGAGATTAAGGTTCTGCCTCCTGTCTTTTAAATTAATTTTCTTAGAGTTCATCCACGGACTTGTTTCAAAGCTTTCTTATACTAGACTGATAAATGTGTTAAGAGACCTTTTCTGAAGTAAAACTTTCAAATGCTGATTTTGGGGAAGGTTCTCAGCTTATAAGAAGTATACTAAATTGTAGCAGTCATTGTTATTTATGGAACAAATTTTCCCCATCAGTTCATGGTGTATAAAATATCTAGATCATTGAGTGAATAGCAACATAGATAAGCCAGTTTTTAGTTAATGAATCTACCATATTATGTTTAAAGATTATACTCCTCTTAGGTGACTATTTCTCTAAATGTCCTGAATATTGACTATGTAAGGTGCATAAAAGCACCTTAATTTTTAACTGTATAGTTTGATGTACATATATTGACCTAAAAATAATTTCATTAATTATAGTACTTTTATTAATTGTTGTACTTTTATAGTACAAGGACATGCCGCTCACTAGTACAGATTTCTACAAAGATTAACATCAATTAGGATTTGTACATTGGATAAATCTTGTATGATGATGGCTTGTGATTATTTGTGATGAATAGTATAGCTCATGTGTGAATAAGAAAGTAAAAAATTAGCCTTCATGCAGTGAATAAATCAGAAATAAATTATCACCCTGAACAAATAGGACAGGATTTTCCTTAAGTCTGAAATTAAAAAAAAATTCTGCAAGTCTGTTTCACTAAAAGTTTTACATTTGCCAGTAATCTTCCAAAGAATACATACTAATGACATTGTTATTAATTTTAGCTCAGTCTTTTCTCCAGAGCTTAAAATTCCCAGACACCATCAAAATAGGCTTTTCCTTAGCACCTGTCCTGGATCTGTGCCTGGCTCCCTGTCTTTTGTCTGCAATATATAATTTTATTCTCTTACTGAATATCTGAGGAACCCAATCATGGATGCTCTTTTGTCTTCTATATACGGTTTAATTATTTTAACCAGAAGACCAGTTAATGTAACTTCTTAGGCTAGAATTGATCTCTTAAGAGTAAGCAGAGGCAAGAGAACAGTGCTCATCTACTGACACAGAAGGACTAGGTAACTGGTGGGAGAGGGAGGGGCCACCTGTCTTTCCCTGTGCCCTTCTCTGGGCCCTGGAGAGTGACGATGACCTGGCTCCTCACGCTGCTGTTCTAGAATAAATGGGCTTAATTTGCAAGATAAATTGTAGTGGAATATTGATAATGCTGAAAAAAATCTACCAATGTCACTTATGAGCAAATGATAGCAAAATGCTTTTCCAACATAACATTTCATTTCAAGCAGAACAAATAGGGCAGATACTTTTTTTTTGCTTTGAGTGAATATGAAAACATTTACTTGAGCACTAACTGTATACTAAGCAGTGTAACTCTATACTCATTTCTTGCTGATTGAGCACTTTCAATCAATAAGAGAGTGGGTTTAGAATTTTGATCTCTTGATTCTAGATTCCCCTGTTTCTTTTATGAGTGCATCCTGTTGTTTCTAACTCTGAAACTGATGTTGATCATCAACTGCAAGCACTTTTTTAAAAACGATCAAGGGGTAGGTTTTCTTTTGCTTTCGTGGCACTGTTGTGTTGTACTATGATATGCTTTGACGTTTTTAGAATGTCTACAGATGTGAGCTAGTTTGGTGAATCTAACTGAAATTAAGTATGGAAGAACTGGCCATTTTTCCTGATTGTGTTTTTAGAGATAAATACAGACAGATACAGAGATCCTTGGCCTTCTTTGCATATAACCAAAATCTGTACTGTCCTTGAATTGTATTTTAGTGAGCAGAAGTTCTTTTCTTCTTTCATAATTATTACAGCGTGTTATGTATGGTGTTAAACTGAGTACTGCTTCAACAGTCCCTAAGTAGGTACAACCCTCACGTGATTGTCTTAGTAACTAATACTGGGTTAAGCCTTCCCCAGAGTCTGCAACTTGCAGGCTGGACTCTGAGTAAAACTGAATGAAGCACCACCACGGTTCACTTTATGACTTGCCAAAAATAAGATTGAGTGAAACTTCAGTGAAGATGCAGCATGGTGGTACACGCCTATCATCGCAGCACTCGGGGCTGAGGCAGGAGCATCAGTGTGAGTTGGAGGCCACTTGGAGCTACAAAGTGAGTTCAAGCCCAGCCTGAACTGCATGGTGAAATTCTGTCTCAAAAAGAAATTAAAAAAAAAAAAAAACCCTTTAGTGAACCCATAGTTGTGTGGCAAGGTTAGGGTCCCAGATTGTCTTCCATGTTATGAGAATGGCTAGGAAACTCATTGAACATCTAGTTATGATTTACAGCAGCAGCAACAACAACAAAAAAAATGCCACAACCTGCTGGCCTGATTTTTACTACAGATTAAGGACTTGTCAACTACTGACAGCCATATTATTTGGCTAGTATGGCCATAAGAAAATATTTGAAGAGTGCATTAGCTAGTTTTAACTTTTCTATTCCTAAAGAATTATTAATGTACTCTTTAAAAAAAGAGAGTGGCTCTGTTTAAAGTACATAGGACTATTAATTGAGTTAATTGAATTGTATACCTGATGAAATGAGTGCTATAGTGAAATAAAAAATAACACTGAGTGGAATGGTGCCGTAATTCTGTAAATTTGCATCTGGGATTATTCTTTTTTTTTTTTATAGTATTTATTTAATGCAGGGTCTCACTGTGCAGTTCAGACTTGGAGTGGTCCTCCTGTCTCAGCCTTCCCAGGGCTGGGATTACAAGGGTGTCCTATCACGCCCGGCATCCAATACCAGGAATCAAACGTGGGTCCTTGCGCTTACCAGAAAGGCACTTAGACCTCCAAGCTATCTACCCAGCCCTGTTTGTTCTTTTTTGGTGAAAGTGGAAAAGGCATCTATGGCCACATTATTACTTGATAAAATAAGCTGCTTTTCTCTCTAGAGTCAGTTGTCAAATTAAAGTCTAAAGTAATTATTTTCCAAGTGGTTCCATAAAAGTTTAATAGCAGCAAATGGTATACTGGGAAATACTAGATTTTGAGTCAAGAGACTTGGGTATTTTCATGTTTAACATTTGACTTAGAACAAGGCACTAACCCTTTGCATCTTATTTTCTTTATCTTTAAAAAGTAGGAAGTACTAGGTATGTAAGATTCTGTTTGCTTAAAGGATAGATTCTGCTAATGAAAAACAATTATAGTGTAGTTGCTTTTTAATGAATTAGTTATCACATGTGAAACTTCTATGTCAGTCACTAATCTTTACTGGAACCCCATATAAGATACTTCTGTTATCATCTTCAGAGATGAGGAGTTGAGCTCCTTGGAAGTTAAGTATTCTTGGCCCACGATCAGAATGCATACGTGGAGCTCAGAAAGCTCTTGTATATGCTCTAAATTCTGACTTGCAGATAGCTGCAGGTTGGCTTTGGACCAGTTAGGTATGAGGCAGGACAGAATGCACAGTGGTCTATCCCACTGCCTATACAGTGACATCATAGAGAAGCTAAAATTAGCTTGGGGACCGGGGGAAGAGATATGGAACTAGACCTACACTCCAGGTTGCACACAATTAAAACAGTTCCGAGCATCCCAGTGAATCAGGCCCCAGGCAGGCACTAAGAGTGCCCTAGCACTGTGCGGCCTTCCTGGGCCGCTACCTAGCTTTCACTTTGGTCCTTAAAGGACCCACAGCTTCATTAAGGCAGAATTTAGCATTTGCTTTTTCAAAAGGTTTTTTTTTTTCTTTTTTCATGGAACATTCAAAGTTTTGGGTGCCTGGGGCTGGGAGATAGCTCCATGGCACAAGTGCCTGCCTGGCAAGGTCATAAATTTGAACCCTGGTCCCACAAAAAAAAAAAAAAAAAATTGGGTGCCGTGAGTTCTTTCATACTTCACATCATAAGCTTTAAAAATTTAATATCACAAAGCTCCAATTTCCCCCAACAAGATGAGTGTTTATGTCCTTGTTTTTTTTAAAAAATGATTTTGTTTGTTTGGTGAGATGAGTTCTTACTGTGTTGTCCAGGCTGCTCTAGACTAAGTGAACCTACCACCTCAGTGTTCCACTTGCTGGGACTACATCCAGGTGTGTGTCGCCACACCTGACTCATCTTTGATATTTTAGCAGCATTTAAAATAGCGTCTTTGCGTATTTCCTGATATGGCAGGCATACAGCCTTAAAACTTTTTAAATTTATGTATGCATGGTACTTTTAGGTTTGCTGATGTGACACAAAATAAAGTTCAGTGTCTAATTTTAATAATTTCTTCCAGAATGGGTATTTTTATGAGCATAATTTGTACTTATGGTAAGCTGCCTTTATTGTTGGTGTGAAAGGAGTCCTTTCATGAGTAATGTTAGAGATTCTATTTTGGTTAGGAAATTGAAGATTATATGATCGATAAAATTTCTCATACCCTTTCTTCTGTAATTGCTTTTGCTTTTCTTGTTAAATATATCAGTTTGCAAGTTGAATTAGTTAAGTAATACGGGCAGGGCTTAGTTGCTCGAGGTTACATTGGCTCAAGCCATAAAAACCACTCTTCTCATGTAGACCAGTCAATTGATCCTTCCGTGAAGGCACAAAAAGACTGTTGCAAAATGCCATGTTTCTGTGTTAGCTGGATTTCTGTAAGCAGAATATATTCATAACAGTATTATTGTCATAGTTGTTTGTTTTACTGGTTTTTGTTTTGTTTAGATAGAACCTTGCTATGCAGTTCAGGAGGGCCTTAAACAGTATCCTCCTGTGACAGCCTTGCTAATATGCTAATATGCCTGGCTTCATTCTCTTTTGTTAAAATACTTTTGGGGTGGGTGACCTGATATCTCTTTTCTAGAAAGAATTCACTACTTTCTTGCTTTAAGTCAGATCATGTTAAACATGGTACTTACTAAATAGGACTAGCAAACTTTGATAAGTGTGGTTTTACTAGCATTATAAATTTGGGGATTTTGATTGTACCCAGACGTTATTTAGGAGTAGGACAAATATTCTGCAATATTTTGATCATACAGCTTTAAAAACTTACTTAGTTTTACTACTTAACATGCCAGAGTGACCCAGTAGTAAAAATATACCTACTTAGTTGATTGCATTTTACAAGAGCAAAATGACAATTCATATGCTGTGTTTATATAATGATTAGTCTATCTTTAATGTATGTCTGGTGATAACTTCATTTAAGAAGTATTGTGCTAGTTGTTGGCAGTACATGGGTCAGTAAAACTCATGCAGTTTTCTCTTTGACACAATAAATATTATATTTGTTGAGCCCCCACGACACATGGAGAACTGTGGTTCTGACAAAGTATGTATTCTGAGTGTAATTGATGCACTCACAGTCACATTTCTGAACTAGGTAAATTTGCTTAATATTCGCTATAATTTGGTCCACTATTTTCTGAACTTTTGGCTTTGTGTATGAATTATGATTTTATGCTTACCTTTTTAGGAGGTTTATGGTATTACATTTTGAAATTTCTACTCTCTATATTTTTTATTGTTTCTTAGAATAGTTTGGTCCTGTGGATTCATACTACTATGTGAATCGTGGTTTTTATGGTTTGAGCCAATGTAACCCCGAGCAACTAAACCCTGCCCTAATTACTTAACTAATTCAACTTGCAAACTGATATATTTAACAAGAAAAGCGAAAGC